>PVLA01006404.1:0-124932 GCA_004027455.1 Hydrochoerus hydrochaeris | reverse complement strand
AGCTTGCTGAGAAACAGATTTTTCATTCCCCACCTGACCAAGTTGACCACATCCATCAGCTCCAGATGCCCACAATGTCAACTAGTTAACCCAAAGAAGCAACAAAACATGGAAACTATCAGATACAAGGGGACTACTCCAGGAGAACATTGGGAAATTGACTTCACTGAGATGAAAAAGCCTGGCCTCCAGGGACATCGATACTTACTGGTGTTAGTTGATACCTTCACTGGCTGGGTAGAGGCATATCCTACCAAGTCCAAGTCAGCCTTAGTGGTAGTCAAAAGGCTCCTATAAGATAAATTATCCCTCGATTTGGCTTGCCCTCATCTATGGGGTCTGACAATGGCCCAGCTTTCATAGCTCAAGTTACCCAAAAGGTTACCCAGAATAAACTGGACCCTAAAGGAAACACTTGCTAAGTTGATTCTGCAAACTGGCGATAATTGGGTTAGCCTCCTTCCCTTTGCCCTCTTAAGAGCTCGCTGTATCCCCTATATTGCTGGTAATAACCCCCTTTGAAGCCCTTTATGGTCACCCACCTCCCTTAATTCCTAGGCTCTCGGAAAACAAGTTAGCTGAACTCACTAACCAAGATCTTAGTAAGTCCCTGCAGATACTTCAACCCATATTGACTTCCATCCATCAGCTGTTCAGACAGGAGCACCCAACTCCTTCTGAGGAGACTCATCTCCACCCTCCATTGATCCCGGGGCATTGGTTCTGATTCGAAGACACCATCGAGAGTCCCTTGAGCCCCGCTGGGAATGACCTTTCACTATGGTACTCAGCACCCCAACAGCAGTTAAGGTAGCTGGAAAGACTGCCTGGATCCACCAATTTACTTGCAGGGGTACCATGGGAGGGGATTGGGACATACAGCCCTGTATTTTGGGACCATCCAACAAATATGCTATTGCTGGATGTATTGGAACCCGGGGTCACAATGTTTATTGGAATAAAAAGCACCCCTTCACGTATTGGATGAGGGAGGACCCCCAAAACATGGCTAGAGAACAACTAATTAAAAAACAGATTGAGGAGTGCACACCTAAGATTCTTTACCATCCTCTAGTTTTGCCTAGACCCAAGGAAGTGCCTAGCCCAGGGAACCCATAGACCCCTTGCCCTACCTGCAAACCTAACAGTAGCACAAAATGCTGATACCAGTTGTAAATTAAATATTCTCCTTAAAATACAGCCTGTCCATTTTGAAAAAGGGGTAACATGCATCCAGGGAGTGCCCTATAATTCTAAGACTTCAGTGGAAGTAGGGACACTCTCTTTTTCTAAAAGCCCAGGTAGCACAGTCACAAACTGGAACCAGTTTCCACACCCTTGCTTGGACAAAGGAAAAGTATTTGTCTGTGGGGGAAATTTGGCCTAGTCCACCCTACCAGCTAACTGGTCAGGGGTTTGTGCATCAGCTATACTATTACCAGACATAGACATAATACCCGGTAATGAACCAGTCCCAGTCCCCAGCCTCGACTTTATCTCGAGTCGACTGAAGAGAGGCATCACATTAATTCCTCTAGTAGTAAGACTGGGACTCATGGGCACACTAGCCGGCTCAACTAGATTAGACATATCTATCCACTCATATGTGAAGTTGTCAAATCAGTTGATAGATGATATTCAAGCTCTGTCTAGCACCATCCAGGATCTCCAGGACCAAATGGATTCTTTAGCTAAAGTAGTTCTACAGAACAGGAGAGGCCTTGACTTACTTACTGCAGACCAAGGAGACATTTGTTTAGTGTTATAAGAGAGATGCTGTTTCTATGTGAACAAATCTGGTATTGTTAAAGATAAAATTAAAAATTTACAAGATGACCTAATCAAAAGAAAGAAACAATTATATGATAACCCCTTTTGGAGTGCTTGAAATGGGATTCTCCCTTACCTCCTTCCCTTGTTAGGGCCTTTGTGTATGCTCCTTTTAGTCGCCACTATAGGACCCTGTATCATAAATCGCTTACGCATCTTCATCACTGAGCAGATGCGGAGTACTAGGCCACTGGTCCTGAGGACTCAATATGAGCTCCTCCCTCCCTAAATGAGCCAAGGATTTGGCTCAAGTCACAACATCAGAGGGGAATGTAATGCTTAGACCATGGACTAACCAAATATGCCACCATCTTGTTCTGTATGCGCCATTTTAAAATTAAGTTTCTGTTTCCTACTAAAGTTTCTGTTTCATAAGTTTCCTTTTCCCTGAACTGATGCATCGCTTGCCACTCTCAATAACCAAGCAACTTTCTCCCCATGTTCTTACCACCCAGAATTCATCAATCATTGCTAGTCTCGTCCTCCCCATATCCACTATAAAGGTAACCACCCTTAGTTGTTAGGCACGCAGTCTCGAGATCCATCAACAGAGACTGCGTCACCAGGCTTGGCAATAAAACTCCTTCACTCTTGATTGATTGGCTTTCATTTCTAAATCATCATTGCACCATTACACAGAATGAAAAAGGTGAAATCACTACCAACTCTGTGGAAATACAGATCATCAACACCTATTTTGAAAACCTCTACTCTCATAGGTTTGATAACACAGAAGAAATGGACAGATTCCTAGAAACATATGAACCACCAAAGCTGGGTCAAAATTTGTAAAACTGTTGAATAATCCAATTTCTTTTAATGAAATTGAAAATGTAATTAAGTCCCTACCAACAAAGAAGAGCCCAGGCCCAGACGGATTCACTGTGGAATTCTACAAAAAATACAAAGAAGACTTAATGCTGACACTTCTCAAACTCTTCAATGAAATTGAAAGGGAAGCAATTCTCCCTAAGTCATTTCTGGAAGCAAATAATACTCTAGTACCAAAACCTGAGAGAGACCCAACTAAAAAAGAGAACTACAGGCCAATCTCCCTAATGAACATAGAGCAAACTTTATCAATAAAATATTGGCAAACAGGATACAGCAACATCAAGAAGATTATACATCATGACCAAGTGGGATTCACCCCAGGAATGCAGGAATGGTTCAACATACATAAATCAATAAATGTAACACACCATATCAATAGAGCCAAAAGTAAGAATCACATGATCATTTCTATAGATGCAGAAAAGCTTTTGATAAGATCCAACACCCATTCATGATAAGAACCTTACAGAGAATTGGAAGAGACAGTCTTTATCTTAACATGATAAAGGCCATTTACAACAAACCAACAGCCAGCATCATATTAAATGGCCAGAAACTGAAAGCCTTTACCTTGAAATTAGGCACAAGACAAGGACGCCCCTTATCACCACTCCTATTCAACATAGCACTGGAAATACTAGCTAGAGTAATTAGACAAGAGAGAGAAATAAAAGGAGTAAAGATAGGAAAAGAGAAAGTTAAATTATCATTACTTGCAGATGACATGATACTCTACATAGAAGACCCCGAAAACTCCATTGAAAGACTCCTAGATGTAATAAATAAATTCAGTAATGTAGCTGGATACAAAATCAATACTCAGATATCAATAGCATCTCTATACACTAACAACAAAATCACCAAGAGAGAAATAAGAGAAGCCACACCCTTCACACTAGCATCCAAAAAAATGAAATACTTAGGAATTAATCTAATGGAAGAAGTAAAAGAGTTGTTCAGGGAAAATTATAATACCCTGAAAAAAGAAATCGAAGAGGACCTCAGTAAATGGAAAAACACCTGTTATTCATGGATATGAAGAATAAATATTATGAAAATAACCATTCTCCCAAAATTGTTATACAGAGTCAATGCAATCCCAATGAAAATACCACTAACATACATCATTGATCTAGAGAAATCTGTCCTTAAAATTCATCTGGAACCAGAAGAGACCTAGAATTGCAAAGGCAATTCCAAGCAACAAAGCAAGGCAGGAGGCATCACATTTCCTGACTTAAAGTTATACTACAAAGCTACTGTAATAAAATTAACATGGTACTAGAATAAAAACAGACTTGAAGATAAATGGAATAGATTAAAAGGTACAACCACAACTACAAACACACTCAAGTACCTTATCTTTGATAAAGGGGCCAAATGTGTTCACTGGAAGAATGACAGTCTCTTTAATAAATGGTGCCAGAAAAACTGGATATCCATAGGCTGAAAACTAAAATTAGACCCATGCCTGTCACCATGTACTAAACTAAAATCTAAATATATAAAAAATTTAAATATTGAAACAGAAACACTAAATCTGTTGGAATACAATGTAGGTAAAAAATCTTGAAGACATAGGGGTAAGTGGAGAATTCATGAACAAGAATCAAACTGCATGGGAAATACTTCACAGAATCAATAACTGGGATCATGTCCTATTAAAGAGTTTTTGCATGTCCAAAGAAATGTCCAGCAGAGTGAAAAAACCCACAAACTGGGAAAAAAAAATCTTAATGAACTGGCCCTCAGACAAAGGACTTCTATCTAAAACTAATAAAGAATTTAAAAAATCAGACCCCCAAAATTCAAAGACCCAATCCAAAACTGGGCATCTGAGATGAACACACAATTCTCAGATAAAGAAATATGAATGGCAAATAAATACATGAAAAAATGTTCATCATCATTGGTCATTAGAGAAATGCAAATTAAAACCACACTGAGATTCCATCTCACTCCAGAAAGAATGGCCAGGATCAACAAAACTACCAACAACACATGCTGGAGAGGCTGTGGGGAAAAAGGAACTCTTCTGCACTGTTGATGGGAGTGTAGATAGTGCAACCACTGTGGAGGTCAGTCTTGAGATTCCTCAAAAAGCTGGGATTAGAAGTCCCATTTGACTCAGCTATTCCACTTCTAGGCATATTCCCAGGAGAACTGAAAACATCATACTGCAGTGATATATGTGCACCCAATAGCAGCACAATTTGTGATGGCCAGATCTTGGAAAAAAACTAAGTGCCCATCAACTGAGGAATGTATAAAAAAATTGTGGTACTTTTATACAGTAGAGTACTACTCAGCTATAAAGAATGATCACATTGAGATATTTATAAATAAATGGATGCAACTTGAGTCCATAACTCACATGAATAAATACTGTATAGTCTCCCTTGTATAAGAAGTGGTAAGAGTACATAAGATTTTATGGTAATCATGATTCACCATTATATTGGTCTGAAGTCTCATGTTTTCATTCATTGATTGGAATGGTTTTATCCTGTTTTGTTTGATCTTATTATACGTGATGGTATGAATAGTTACTTTGAATAAAAGGCAATATGGCAGCCATTGCTGATTTAATATCATCTTGCTCTGAAGTCCTACCATGCTTTTGTTTTTCTATTACTATTGGTTCTATCATGTTGTGTCATATTGGATTTTAATGTGTATGATAGTATAAATAAATTTTTTATGGGAAATGAGATATTATAGTAGCCATTGTTCATCTTCTGTTATTTGGTTCAGAATGCCTTGTAATACTTTCATTCTCTTGAGTGATTTTATTCTATTTTGCTATTTTTTATATTATTGTGTGTGAAGCTAAGCTCAACTATTTCAAGAAAGAGACATTCTGATAGCTACTATTAATATCCAATTGTCTTGTTGTGAACTGCTGTGTTGCTTACAGTGTTCTGTTCTGATCTGCTTAGATCTGTCCTCTTTTGTTTTATTCTCTTTAAAATAAAAAAAACATAATACTAATCTTTATCACCCAATCTCTTATACCATTGCTGTTGCTCATTTTATTTGCATATAAGCATGTACATCAGTTTGTTTACCTATGCATAATTAAATGAATGTATATCTATACATAACCATATAAAATGTAATACATTGCTTCTATAATTATCCTGAGTTAGCTGCTAGAAGTTCTACCAATTAGGAATAAGTAAAAAAAAAAGTTTTAAATTTATCTTCACTTAGCTTTTCTCTGATGCTTTTCCATTCTTTATCTTGAGATGAGTTTCTAATGTGTATCATTTACCTCTTCTATTAATATATTTTAATCTTTTCTTGCAAGACAGATACACTGGTAATACATTCATTCAGTTTTATCTTTGGAAGTCATTATTCCTCCTTCACTTTTAAAGAATAATTTTATAGAACACAAAATTTTAGGTCATTGTTTATAATTTAGTTTTCACTCAGCCTTTTAAATGTTTTGCTGCTTTGTCTCCCATCTCAAATGGTTTCTGGAGGAATTCATACTAAATTTTTATTTTAATTTCTCTACTTAGGTGTTTTTCCTTTGGTTTCTCTCAGGATTATTTTATCTTCAGTTTTCTGTAGCTTCAGACAAGTATGTAGCTTTCTGCTCCTTATCCTGATTGGTGTTCTCTGACGTTGATTTTTGACATTAATTTGGGGAAAATTCTCAGTTATTATTATTTCAAATATTTTTTCTGTTCCTCTTTCCGTTTTTTTCTCAATCATATTTTAAGCATTTTAGTTTTTCTTTTTTTTAAATATTATTGGTATATTTTGTGTGTGTTTCCATGTTTTTTTCTCCTTTTTTTTTTCTTCAGTGTTGGAGATTTCTATTGAGAAATTTAACAGAAAAATATTTACTCAGCTCTGATTAGTCTCTAGTAAGTCAACCAAAGATATTCTTTATTGTATAGTATTTTTGATCTCTAACCTTATTTTTCATGATGATTAATATGTTTGTGATACATAATAAATACATTCATAATAAGGTACTGCTACATAAACTTATCATGTCTTGATTCTTTTTACTTCTTTTTCTGCTGCCTTCCTAAATATCTCCCCTTTCTAATGATTTTCTCATATCATGTCTTTTGTGGTTTCTGTTAGAATTTCTGTCTCTTTTTATAGTGTCCATTTCTTCTTATATGCTATATCCTTTATCTAATACAGTCCACAGATTAACCATAGTTGTTTTAAATTTCTGGTCTAATTCCAACAAGCTAACCTTGCCTAAGTCTTAATCTGGTTTTGATGTTTGTTCTCTCTTTCAAAACTGTGGTTTTAGTGTTAAGTGAGTTTTATGGAACTATTATAAGTAAGCTATCAGTAATGCCATAGGAAGGTGTAGAGAAAGAAGCATCATCTTAGAATCCTATGGACAGGTCTGACTTTTTGTGAGTCAATAGCATTAGATTAAATGTCAATAGATTATTGAGTACCTGTCTTTAGGTGGGATAACCACAGCCAATTGGACCTGAATAATTCCCATCCCCCAGATAGGTTGGGCTCTGGTAAAAAAGTTTCTTCTGAATACTGAACTTGTTAAGAAGAACAGAAAGTTCTGCTATGTCTCAAAATAATTGTTACCTCTCACTGTGTTGGAAGCTTTATGGGACTTTTCTCTGAAACTTACTGTGAGAATCTGCTCAAGGTGTGGGCAGTAGAACTCACAGCAGTATGGTGGCTCTCTTATGGCTTTGTTCCCTGGAGATTTTACCTGTGACCCATGGTTTATTGAATTACAACTTAGTTATTTCCTTCTTTAGCTCTGGTTCCACAGAAGTTGCTATTAGTGAATTTCTGCTCATGTGAGCTGTCATTCTCTGTGGCAATTCATCTCTCCACTATAGGGAAAACAAGTTTGTCCCATGACCCTATGTCACTTTCAGATCTAAGAAGATTTTTGAATATTAAAATTTGTTCAGCATTTTACTAGTGATCACCATGGCATGGTCTACTTCTTGCATGTTAGAATAAAAGTTAGAAACTTTAAAGCTACTTTTAAAACCACATATGTCACTATTGTACTTCCCAGTACTTACAACAGTGGTCACTTTTATAACCTACATGACTTCCTGAATATTTGCAGACACCAGATACTCACAATAAATTCTCAAACCAGCAATAATTGAAGGTTCTCCTTTACTTGCCAGTAGATTTTGGTGTTGGGTCATTAGACCAGGCTGATTCTCTAAAAACGAATTTCAACTTGATACTGACAGTTTAGACTCACTTATAAACTTTGTTTGTTATGTCTATACTTTGGAGGTTTTTTTTAATACAGTTTGTTTTTTTCAAATCTAGTTCTGAAGATTATGCACATGGTAATTGTTGTTGGGGAGTATTATATAACTCAGTATATCATCTGTTCTTAGAGATTAATGAAAAGAATCGTATCTTATCTGTATCTGACCAAAATTCGTAGATTCTTCAAAAGGTGTCTCGGATACTGGGTGAAGGAATGAGTCTATGTGGCAAAACCCCCTCTTCGACAATTTAGATAATTCTCCACCCTGTAACATACTGCTGGAATTTTTTGCTAATTTTGCTATTTTTAGTGAATTTGTGGCTCATTTTTCTTTTGTGTTCTTGGTATGTCAACATGCTCTCTCCAGTATTATTTCCATAAGCAACCCTATGGGCTCTACATTCATCCTTATTCTGACAGATGTACAGTACATCTTAGCAGTGATAAGCAAGTGGATACCTAATAGAAGAAACAGTTTATACACATACACTGACAGTTTCCCATTTTGTATTGCAATTAATATAATACACATTATGTTAATCTTTCATGTTTAGATTTCACCATGAAATTATGAACTTTTGAGAACTGAATTTATTTCCATTAATTATGAAGTTTTCTTATGTTGTTATTAAATTATGATGTTTCACAGTTCAGTCTGTGTAAGACATTTAATGTGACTTTTTTCTTTTTTTTTTTCAATATTTCTAACCTTCTCTGGCACCCTTGAAATAATCCTTACAGTCTAGCAATAAAGTAGATTCTAAGTCCATATTAAACTTTTCTTAACTACAATCATGGAAAGAATCACTTTTCAAAGAAAATAGCTGTTTTTCCAGTAGAAAACATAAGTAAAACAAAATTATAGGAAAATTATGAGCACTAGTGAATAAATTTGTTCTTTGTCATTTGACTTCTTTGATTAAAAGCAAAAGAAAAGATATTCCTGCTCATTGATTTGGTTTTATTCTTATTTCCAATTTATCTTATTTGCATTTCTTTGTTTCCTGAGATGGACTTTTATTGATCACTATGCCTGCCAATGGTAAACTAGAGTCATAATCAGATCTGATTCTGGGACACTGGTTTTTTCTCTTTCCACACCTTGTTTACTGGGTAAATATACTCTAAATCCAAAAATCACTACTTGTAACTAGGAAGAAGATAAACATTTGTCTACTGAACTTTGCCTCTGTGAGGGAGTCAAGGAATAATTGGGCTGTAACACTGAATAAAAGTGACTTGAATTCAATAGAAGTGGAACATTGATAAGGGCCATGATCTCAGATAGATAGATAGATAGATAGATAGATAGATAGATAGATAGATAGATAGAGCTATAGATAGATAGATAGACAGACAGATAGACAGAGCTAGATAGATAAACTCTTTGTGCCTCATTTAGCATAATCATCCTTTAAAAGTTCTTAGCATGTGGTCCAGATTTTTTCACATACTGTGGATCACTTTCTTATTCAACTAGTTTTTGAATAGATATTCCTATAAATGGCCCCACACTGTTAATATAAATTCATAAAAAAACAATAATAAAAAGAGCTAGTGTCCTATATCAATGATGATTTGAAAAATACCAAATGATTTTTTATTACTTAATTGCTCATCACCTTTAATATTCTTAAGTATACAGTGAATCATACAGTGTTAATATCAGTTTTGAACATTTGACTCTTTTTAGGAAACATTAAAACAAGTATTTTTAGTATATGATTCAAATAAAGGTGGCCTAAAATAGTTGAGAATATAATTAATATTCCAAGTCTTGTTTGCAATTAAGTTTATAAGCATTTGTGTACTACCAAAAGCAATGTGTTATTCCTCATTAGCATAGAGATAAATTAGCAATTCTCAGCCTCGAGACTATAAAGTTAAAACAGCAAAAAATTTAAACAGGAAATCCTTGTGCATGGTCTTTATGATCAAAATTCTGAATTAACTAACCATTTCATTGTCAGTTTAAAATTCAATCATTTTACTTTTAAGCCAGTTTTTTAATCATTTGCAGTATATAAGTTCAGCATAAACAGACTATCTATGAAGTAAAGATTTTCAAAAATCCTTGGGAAACAGTTAAAATGTTACCTGTCATTCCATGTGTTTTCTATTTGTGAATCTCCACTTGATTACATTCTTTTGTTCTGCTAATGTTCAAAGTCCTCTAGTGGGAAGAAACAACAGATTCTTACTAATTTAAGAAATAGGGAACTCAAATTTATCAGAGGATGTGATGTGGTTCTAATAAAGAAAAGCACAAATAACTAAGAAATGTAATCGAAAGGACCAAAATGTCTCCTGACATTGCTTTGTGAGTCACTATATCAGCTTCAGCCATTCTGTTAATTTCTCATCCTGCCCATGGTTCAAATTGTCAGTCAGACAGGGAGTTTGATTGGTCAAGTGTGTTGCATGACCCTGAACTAGAAGAAGGTATAATCAAGACCGTACAATGAGTAAACAAGATTTCCTTGCCATTGAGAAGTGAAAAGAATGATAAACAGTGAAGAGAACAGCTATCAACAAATATTCTATTTTCTTTTCTAGTTCCCATAAAAATATGTGATTTTTTTTATATTTCCTTCAAAATATTTTTTTAGCACAACATATTTTTCTTTTCTTTTAAATTTCAGGTTTATAAGATACCTGGGATTATTTGAAACATACCAGATACAAAAATTATCTGTATGAACAAGCCCATACTCATAACAGTTCCATAGTCTTCTGTGTATATTACCTTTTAGAGGATGACAATGGTATGCATGAACATTGATATTTCATATAAAATATATTAGAAAGTTTACAGTGATATTCATTAAGTAAAAACCAACTATAGTCATTTTCTATAAAGACATAAAGGTGACTTAATCTTCCAAGAAGACGTAGATTTCAGAACATATAAAAAATTATTTAGTAAATCAGGCTGAAATGGCTCTTTCTAACAGCACAGTGTGCTTATGGTCGATAAATGTATCATTTACTAAAAAAGACTTATGACTTGACAATGGCTTCTAGAAGATTCATTTCTTTAATGTGGGTAGAAGAAAAAGAGAAGTGCAAAGATGTGTAAATGTGGCCCAAGAATTCTCAAAAGTCTTCTCCAAACATAATTCGACCTAATATTTAGCAAATGCAAAATTAAGCCTGAAGGAGACTCAATTTTTATACTCGCTTAGAATGATCTTTCTATTTAGTAGGAAGGGAGTTGCATTATTAATGCAAAAGCATATCCTAAGAGGCTACAAGACTGTGAAGCATTTTGAAGAAGTTCCAGAATAGGACAAATTCAAAAAACAACTCTAGGAAGCTTTTCCCCCAGGTTATTAATAATTAAAGCAAAGAATGTTCAATTTCTGAGAAACATACACAAACTATTGACATCCCTATAGGCCATAGATGACAAAATGTACATTGAATTTATGAAAAATGCATCCCATAATTAAGGATGCATTGAAATTAATTCAGCATTCTTAATGGCTTCAAAGTAATTCGAATAATATCAAAACTTACAGTTGGATTAGTTTATTTTAGATTGCTAATGTTCCCAGACATCTCCCCAGAGAGGAAAATAAAACCTCTTTTCCACAGAGGATTGCTACAAATAATTTTTTTTTTTGGTGTTTTTTTAGATAGTGTTTCACTGTGTAGTTCAGGCTGGCCTTGAACTAGCTTATGTAGCCCAGGGTCACCTCAAATTCATGCCAATTTTCCTGCCTCAGCCTCCAGAGTACTGCAATTACAGGTTAGGGTCATCATACTAATAAATATTAAATGCCTGATATGCAGTGCAAAATAACAAGGCACAAAAAGAAAAAAAAAAAACCCATCAGAAGTTATGGAACCAAAGTGGGTCCAGAAAGAAAAATACCATGAAAATCATGTCATGGTCACAGCAAGCAGAAACACCAAAACGACATCCAGGATACAGAAGCAGATTTTTTACCCTGACAGGCGCTAACCAGCACTACTTCCAAAATAGGAGGCGCTGATCTCTGGTGATCTAAGCCTTGCACAAGACAAGGAAGCAGGAGGTATAGAGGCAGAATAGCTTGTCAACTGGGGACTGTTTTATACAATGTCTGTCACAGTGACCAGCTATGCATCACAGTAAAAAGCCATTTCTAAGAAATAGAAGCAACCAGAACTGGAACAGGAACTATTTTCTGGGCATCTCACAAGCTTCAGTATACTGATTTTGGGAGTGGGGGGCATTTTCCTCTACACAGGAATGAACAAATAACAAAATTTGCATATATAGAATATTGCATCCAAACATGGGAGAGCACTTTTTAAATATCAAAAACAGATAAACCATCTACCAAAATGATAACACAGGTTTGATAATTTTTTCATAGGGGTCACAGAAATCAGCATGTAGTCATGCTCAAGTCTACAAATTCTGACAGAATTGTGACTTAAACCATGTCATGCCCACCCAGATTTATATGTTGAATCCCTTGTGCCTAGTACTGGGAATGTGACTGTACTGGGAAGTAGAGACATTAAAGCTGTGATTCAGTTAAAATGAGACTAAAGGAATGTGCCCTAGTCCACTATGACTAATGTCCTTATAGGAAGTGGAAATGTGGACCCAAAAGAGACACCAAGTACACATGGACAGAGAGACAATGGCACATTAAGATACAGCAAGAAGATTGCCATTTGCAAGCCAAGGTCTCAGGAGAAACTAAGATTGCCAAAAGCTCCGTCTTGGAGTTTTAACCACCATAACCATGAGAAAATAAGTATTTGTCTATTACTTAACCCACAACCCTCTTAAAACAACACAAAGAGAAATCAGCAAAAAGTTAAAGGACCTACAGTGAAGTCCAGAGGAAACCAAGTGTGAGCTTCCAGCAGCTGGACTGCCTGGTTCACACTTGCCATCTGGCCATGGCATATTTACAGAAAATTTATTATAAGGATTCCAGGCATCAGGGTGAAGCACTGATTTCAGTTATGCCCTTTAGGTGTCATGGATTTATTCATTTAAAACCAATCCCAATTACCATAAAATCCATGTTTAAAAAACCCTAAGTGGCTTCTTCATTATGTTTTTCATTACATTTAAATTTTTTTTTTTTACCTGGCTCAAGGCAACTGTTCAGACACTGCATCACTCAGAAC
Organism: Hydrochoerus hydrochaeris; assembly: GCA_004027455.1. NCBI lineage: Eukaryota > Metazoa > Chordata > Mammalia > Rodentia > Hydrochaeridae > Hydrochoerus > Hydrochoerus hydrochaeris. The sequence continues at coordinate 111,887 of PVLA01006404.1, read as the reverse complement.
GTTAGAGCTGATCTGAATGCCTTCCAGGACAGGCAATATCATGTAAGGCTGTTCATCTACCACATATAGTGCTGAATGGCACATGGTACACCCTGAAATGCAAGAGTTTACAATCACTAGGGTCCCTCCAGAGAGACATTCATCAGGCAGGAAAATTGACAATATCCATGATGTCTTCCCATCCTTCAGCCTGTCACCCTAAGGTTCTAAGTCCAGTTCACTTAGCTCAACTCAGTGCTTGCTTTCACAGGGACCACTGGAAGCAAACAGTGCCAATTCTGCATGTCCCTGACACCAGCCAGGGCAACTGGAGGTAGTTCAAAGGGTACCCTTGCAATGTCGTAATCAGCTGTGATCAGTGGCTGAGCTGTAATATTATAACCAGTATGCTTTCAGCTTGGAAGGTCAGCAAGAAAATTATTATTCACTCTTTCTCTGGAAGTAGGGAAAGCTTCCAGTAACAGTTTTGAAAAGTAAGGTCCATTATCACCTCTCCATTTCTCCATGCCTGACCAAGTGCCAGAATAGGGTTTTTTCTGTTGTTACCAAGTCAGACATTTTAGCAATAATAATTACACTTTTTTTTGTTCATCCCCTACTTTGACATGGAAAGCTTTTATGAAACAGAGACAAAAAACACTTTGCTCAAAAAAGAAAAAAAATTGTTTCATACCATTTAATCAGAAGCATATAAGTCAGGATAAAATCTTGACTTTTTAAACTTTTAAGTTATATGACTTGTATTTTGTTCTGATCATTTATTTCATGTGTATCTGATTGATAATCATCTTTCTAGGGAGAGCTCTACATTTAATAATATAATTGCCTTACCCAAGAGGAAACATCAATAAATGAGATGAGAGTAGGCTTAAACTAGTAGCACCTTACTGAAAACTACAACTGAATTGGAAAACATACACAGATCATCTCAAGTATGAGATCCCCCAGAAAGACCAAGATCCCCTTAGATGTGGCCTCCTTTCAACTGGCAACTTTTAGCAGAGATCTCAAATTAAGAATGTAAGCATTGTTAAAAACATGAAGTTGACTAGAACTCAATTTCTTTCAGATGTTGCACAGGAGGATGAAGCCTTTCCTGTAAGCAATAAATGTATATAACAGAGATAATCCAATTATTCTCAAGGATGTTTTCCTAATTTATAGGCTCAAGGGTCATTACATCTGAAAATTTTGGAATCTAAGTTCTGTTCATAAAGCTCATGCTTGCTTTCAGTTCCGCATGGCCCATGATGAGACAGAAACAGCCCGTAACAGATAACACCAACTTTTAGCTTAAAGTTTCATCCAGGAAATTAAGATCTCTGAGTTTGAGCTCTAAAAGCAGCTAGCATCTTTCCTTCCCCAGCAGCGAAGTTGGTGTGCTAGAGAGCAGACAGCTTTGTTTCAGGAGCAAATGATCAGCAGACTTCCTTGATCCTGTTTGTATTGTTAGTACCCAACTCAACCCACTCAGTAGTATGCAGATCAGGTCAGAAAATCATCAGTGCCTAAGGCTGAGATGTCTGGGCTACTAAGAACTCAAAAGAAACTAAAGACAATTTTTGCAATGTCAAATGAATACCATAACCTGGATATTGACTCAGTTACTATTGTCTTTTTGCCATAAATTCAGAGACTGACAATAGGAATAAGAGTCCTAAACAAAAGGTGCAGAGTTATATTTTGCTTTAAGTATTTATAAAAAAAGTATGGCTAAGCCAGGTACAATATGCACATGTGTAAGCATAGCAACTCACAAGGCTAAGGCAGGAGAATTGCAGGTCTGAACTCAGTCTGGTCAATTTAGACCAATTTAGACTATGTCTCAGAATAATAAAAACGATTGTAGATGTAGCCCGGTGTGAAAGCCCTGCATTCAATCTCCAGTACTATGAAGGAAGAAAAAAATTCTACAATGTAACCTTTGTAGCATTGTAATAATTTCTCTAGAATTTATGCAATTTTTATGAAATGTAAAACATTATGAAATGTAAAACATTTTTCCTATATACATAGACATAAGAACTACAAAATACAAAGCTTATTCAAAATTTCCTTTTTCTATGTTATTAAAAATTTAATCAAATCCCAGTCAGTAAATTCCTTGTTTACAGGATTAAAATGCAGTTTTTGAGGATATGTAGCTGGTGGGTGAGAGTTTGGGACTCTAGAGCAGAAATAGTCTGACAAAGTAGCAAGAGTGTGGTTCCCTCCTCCTCTGCTGTTTATCAATAGCAATGTTCCAATTCTAAGAACTGATTTAACCCAACATTTCTGCCTAAGCCAAAGCTTGTTTGTAAGAATATTGGGGCTACTTCTTCCTTTATCAGCTGAGACTAGACAACCAAAGGAATCGTCCTGTCTACATTCTTTAGTCTTCACCTCAGTCAGCCTGGCCAAAAGTAGCTAGAGAACCTAGCAATGAAACCCTTCTAAAAGTGACTGAATCATTTTAAATTTCTGTAGGTAACTCTTAATTCTCCAAATAGACTGCAGTTCAGTTGCTATTCCATGTGGTGGAGGAATCTATAATCACTCAGAAAGTAAAGATATAGCTCTCTGTTCCTTAAATTTTCTCCTCCTCCCACAAAAAACCTTCAGTGAGTCAGGATCATATGAACAAATCTTACTTCTGACAACAACTATGTCTGAGGTTCCCAAGACCGTCACAAGACTCACTAGAGGTATCACAATAATTAAAGTATAGTTTTCCTCATGACTATGACTTGTCACAGCAAAAGGCAGCACATTAAATGAGCAAGTTAATGGGTGGATGAGGTAAAGTCTAGAGGAGATCAGGCTCAAGTTTGTTGAGTGTTCTCTCGGCAGTGTCACACTAGACACACCAAGTCACCACGGCGGGGAATTGTAACGACATTTAAGGTGATGTCTACAGGGACACTCATTAGACACTCAGCGCCAAGGGTTTTTACTGGAGGTTGGTTATGTAGACATCCTATGCCTTATGTATACTCAAATTCCAGACATCTGAAAGGAAAGCAGGTACTTTGTATTATAGACACCATGAGGCACTTACCAGTTTTGAGAATGGAAATAACATTCCCAATATCTATTTCCAGATAGCAGCCCAAAGCAAACCTGCAAGCAGGCCTTCCTATAACAGTTTTGAGTTTATTGTGTCAGCTGTCTTCTACCTACAACCCCAGTGAGACAGGTTAATGAATGTCATAAAGCAAAAGCATGGAATATATCCTGTGATTATGGTTTAATTAATATATAAGTAACAGTACATAAAGTACAGTTCATTTGTCTTAGCAATAAGCTACAGTAATACCATAGTTCACAAGTTTCCTGCTTGCAAACAATTTGTTCACAAACAGAAGCATTCAAAAAAATTTTGCTTCCCTTAGTTTGAGGACTCCCTATCAGGGGATGAACACGAACGTGGCCATATTCTCCAGAACTGCGGAGCAAATTATATTCTCAAACCAAGATATAAATTGTTTAACTATCTCATCTGCCAAAGATAAAATGATAATGGGAACAAAATATTTTGAACTAAGCTGTATGATCTTGATTAGGAATCAGGGAGATGGAATATTAAATCTCAATATTACTACTGTTTCCCCATTCAGTACAGTATGGATGAAACAAAAATGACTAAAAACACCATGACGTGGTGATCATGTGGAACAAATAGCATTCTTATAATCTGTTTTATAAGCGTAACTGCCACAATTGCATTCTGTAATTAAATTGTTTAGAATGGTGAAGAGATCAATATATTTTCTCATATTTTATAGCACTACATATGATGAGAATGACTCGTAACTATACACATCTACACATGCATGTATGAATTTTACAGTACAATATTGAATGAATGAAAGCAACCAAAAACAAAATGTAACATCTAACTGCATTTATGTAAAACTCAAAATAAAATTCATTTTTAATATTTTTTCTTGGAATATTTCAGATATACCTAACAATAACACTCATCATAATGAATTTACACTCGTACATGATGTATCAGGCTTCCTCTTTTTTTTCCATTACCCTATCCTCCCTTCAGCCTTTCTCTACTTCTTATCTACAAAATTTTTGTCTCCATTTTTTCCCATTCTCTTTTATCCTTGTCCCTTCTTTCCCTTTCCCCTCCTCCCATTCCTTATTCCCTTCTTGTTTAAACATTTTCTTTCCATTTCCCAATGTGTATTATACATTTTGTTCCTTATATATACTTTTGGTTTCTCACACCAGAGAAATGATACAGAATTTAAACATGTGTGTTAATTTTCATTTAAAAATATGGTCTCAAGGCAAAACTATATAACTAGAAATTTTTCAAGTTTATCATTCTTTATGACAGAGCATTGTTACATAGTATAAAAACCCCCACATCTTCTTTATCCATTCATCTTTTGACAGGCATTTTGACTGTTTTCAAGGTTTAGCAATTACAAACTGCTTCTATAAACATGAGTGTGAATATATTACTGTGGTATGATGCTTTTGATTCCACCGGGAAGATAACAAAAAGGGAAATTCTGGGTTGCATGAAATGGTTTTAGTTTTTTAAGAATCTCCACACTGATTTCTAGAGTGGTTGCACCAGTCTATGCTCCCACCAACAGTGCAGGCTTCCTTTATCTTCACAGCCTCACCAGCATTTGTTATTGGTTAATTAATAATAGCTATTCTTTCTGAAGTGAGATGCAATCTCAACATTGTTTTAACTTGCAAATGACTGGGGATGTTGAATATTTTTTTCATATATTTATTTTCCATTTCTATTTCTTCATTTGAGAAATGTGTATTTCAGATGCCTATTTTTGGGGAGTCTTTAAATTTGAGGAGTCTGACTTTTTAACTTATTTATATACCTTATATATTAGTCCTTTGAGGAACAGCTGGAAAAAAATTTTTTTACCACTCTGTGGGCTGTCTCTTCATTCTGTTGGTGTTTTTTTTTTTCTGTGCAAAAGCTTTTTAATAAAATAAGATCGCAGTTTCTGATCATTGTAATATTTGCTGTGCAATCAAGATTTTGTTCATAAAATCTTTGCCTACACCACTGTCTTCAAGAATTCTACCTGTTCTATTTTCCATCATATTTAGGGACTCTGTTTTAATATTTAGATTTCTGATCTATTTTAATTTTACTTTTACTTTAGTGCATGGTGAGACATGGAATATTAATTTTTTATATTAACTATGTAGAAAGCCAGCACCATTTATTAAAGAGACTGTCTTCCAGTGAACATGTTTGGGTCCTTTGTCAAAGGTCCTTTGCATATCTGTATTTGGAGTTGCATCTGCATCTTCTGTTCTGTTCCACTGATCCTCAGGTTTGCCTTTTTGCTTGTTTGTTTTCTTTTTCTTTCTTTTCTTTCTTTTTTTTTTTTTTTTTTTTGCCAGTACCAAGCTATTTTATTACATTGTCTTTACAGTATAACTTCAAATCAGGGATTGTGATGCCTCCTGCCTTTCACTTCTTACTCAGGTTTACTTCATTATGTAGGACTCTTCTTTTTCCAAATGAAATTCAGGATTGTTTTCTCTAATTCTGTGAGATATGCTGGTGGAATTTTGACTGAGATTGCATTCAATTTGTATGACAATTTTTATTTTCTCTATATTGATTCTTCTAACTCAAGAACAAAGAATATTTCCTTTTCAAAAAATTATATCTTCTTCAGTCTCCTTTTTCCAAGCACTATAGTTTTGAAAATAAATGTCTAATTTTACTTTCTTTGTTAGATTGACTCCCATGTATTTAATTTTTTATGCTTTTGTGAAGAGTGTGATTCTCTTAGTTTCTTGAGTATTGTCAAGTCTTAAGAATAATTCTTTTGATTGTCATCTCTGACTCTGAGATTGACTTAATTTTTAGAGAATATGCTTATACCCAAGTAATGTTTTTGGCCTGTTTTCTATCTTCTAAAAGCATCATATAATTTTTTGCTCTCTGTTTTAGGCATGTTTTAGCTGATACAATTCACTCAAAAACTTTTTAGCTTTCCTTTGAATATCATTGCATTTTACTCAGTTACACAGAATAAAGCACAGAAATTTCTTGGACATGCATTTTTCGGTACTTTGGGTTGCTACAGAGACCATTAAACTTCTGTATGAGTCTATCAGGGCTGCCATGTGACAAAATACAATAGTAGATGTTAGTGTATAGTCACTGTGCTATTTAAGAATTGGCAGATATTTTAGTTTTTCCAATCCATAGTAATGCAAACTAAGTAAGAAAGTAAGTTTATTTCTACAGTTCGGTATACTGGAAATGAAAGTATATGAGATTTCGTTTCTTTCAAGACCACCTCTTTCCTCGGTTTACAAATGGCTGTGTGTGGGGTATGTTGCAGGGGGTACTGGGGCCTCTCCCCAGGACTTTCATGCTGTGAACTGCCAACTAGAAGCATCCTGAAATGGCCGAGGGGAGATTAAGAAAAAACAGGACTCATAATAAAATAAAAGTTGGGACCAGTTAGGACCTGACCTTTCTAATGGAGAGATAGCAACAGCCCAGCATGTTTGCATCTTTAGTTATACACAGCATAAAGGGAGGAAGTGCGCGGTGAGGCCCAAGGTGCAAGGCATCAGTGTTTTGCTGAGGACACTGAAGTCTCAGAGCTATGCGTGCTATAGGTAACAGGGAGGAACACCAGGGCTGCACACCTGTTGACGTGCCACAGAGCTAGAGGTCAGCTTGTTTATATGGTCTGCCTCTGGTATTTTAAATTCCTGGGACTGGCTTTGCTCTAGTCCTAAGGAATTCGCGGACCTCCAGCTCAGCCAGGGCCTCAGCTGCTCCCCACACTTCCACACTGAGCTACGAGCCCAGTCCTTTATTTTATTTTTTATATTTTATGTATTTTTATTTTTTGCTTTGATACAATCGTGGTTTTCTTTTGGCAGAACCATACATACACATAAATGACCCAGGCTGGACTTGAATTTATAATATTCCTGCCTCAGCCTCCAAAAATGCTAGGATTACATGTGTGTGCACCCCCACACCCAGCTTCCAAATGGTAAATTTTTCTCTTTGTCTTTTATGGTCTTTCCTTTGGGTGTATCTGCATCCTGATCTCTTCTTCTTGTAGGAAAAATAGTGGTATTGTATTAGGGTCCATTCTAAAGGTTTCGTTTTAATTTGATTGTGTCCATCAAAGACCTGTTTCCAAATTCAGGTGATGGGCTTAGGAATTCAATGTACAAACCCTGAGAAAGATGCACCTAGGCCGATCACAGCTTCCCTGTCAGGACTTCGCAACGGGTTGAGAGGGTTTGTGTGGTACACCACTGCCTGAGGGTCTTTCCCTGTACATCTGTGTTAACCATCTAATACTCTGAGCCATCACTTTTTATACTTCTGAGGCTTTTAACTGTTTTTACAGTCAAGCCTTTGCCGCATCTTTAGAAAATACTTTCATGATGGTGATCTGAGTTAAACTTCCATTGAAAGTAAGTAAGTAGCTTCTTGGCTGGGTGTGGTGCTGCATGTCTAAAATCATAACCACTTGGAAAGTCAAAACAGAAGGATCACTAGGGAGCTTGCAGCTAGCCTGGGCTATGTGGTGAAACCCTGTTCAAACCCTTCTGGAAAAAAGAAAATTTCTTAATTCTAATCCTGATTTATAGCATCTGTATTGGTAAGAGTTCTCTAGAGAACAATAAAATAAACTAGTAGTACTTACAACTGAATAGTAAATGAAATACATTTCAGTATTTAGTGTTCAAATGTCTATCCATTACAAATATATAAATATATATATACATATATTTAGATATTTGTATTCTTAGATTTTTTTAAAAAATATAACTGATGGCTACTATAGATTGCAGTCCAAAAGTTTACGGTTACAAAAATTTCTTGGTAAAAGACGAATCTATCTTCAATTTTAAATGGAAAGACAGTTTTTCTAATTGTATGATTCAAATAATAGGAGCTAGTATTTTAAATGGCAAACTAGGAAGCCATATTTCTATGTTTAAGTATATTAAACTCACTAGAAATATTTTAGACCAATACATTCAACCCAGACATCCTTTGAGTTTTAACTTTCAAGTACATAGTGATTTTTTTAAAAGGTAATTTTGGTGTCTGACAGTTCCTGATTGAGTTATAGTGTATTGCTGAAAGAATGGGTAAAGGATATTCCAGTAATGCAGGATACAATTTGATACATTTTACGAGAATATTTCAGACATAACATTATTGGAGCTAAGGACAGATCACATCATGCTTGTAGATAAGAGATGTACTGAGATTTCACCAAAGAAATTGAAATTACTGTTTCATATCATTCCAGCTTGCATGTTATTTTGCTGCCAGATCAACTACTATGTACAGCCTTGTACAGAATTTAGAGAAAAGGCATCTATTTCCAGCTTGCTCCAATGTACTGCATGATCCAGTAAATCCATTGAGTTCATTCACTTTTTAAGCATTTCATAAGCAACAAAAGGAAGAACTGACCTTACATTATTTCATCATATTTCCAGCTTTTATAATACCATTCCTATACAAGGCTACTCTGTCAGCACTACCCACATTAGGAAAAATGGATACACGTCTTCTTTAATAGTTACATTGAAAGACTGATTTGAATGTAGTGCCTGAGACCTCCACAGCATGTTTTCATTAATGGAGATCATAATTTATTTTTTGCTTAGCCATGGAAAGGAATTACATTTTACAAATTCTTTCATTGAATTTCTCTCTTTGGGGACATTAGAGGTTTGCAAATGCATTTTGCAAAACCTTGCCCTTGTGAAATTTAGGCAGTTAAATTCCAACACTATAGTCAAATATTATTTAATATGGTTAAGTATAACGTTATTAACATTTTACATTTAAATGTCTCTAATTCATCACTGGCAGTCCTTTCAAATTCTACATATGAGATCAAGGTTTTGTTGAATTACATGATCTTCCCTATAAATCTGTCCATTTAGCTTACTAGGTGTGTGTTTAAGACAAAAGAATCAAAAATAACTATGCGTTTTGATCATATTCCATTCTTTTTCTTTTCAATTATGGGGTTTTTTTTGAGTCAAAATGCCTACTGATGAGATTCCAGCAATTATAAAAATACCAATACTGAATACAATTTTGAGTTTACACAGAATTTCTTTTTAGATAAATGCGTAAACATTTAGTGGAGTTTTTAGTCAACCACTTTTAGCATTATGCTTCTGGTAGTAACCTCACATCCTAAGGAAGACAAAGTGGATGGATAAAGCGTTAGGTGTGTGGCTTGGTAAAGTAAGAGTGAATACGATTATCTGAAACAACTGGAAGTTTTTTTCCGTGTAATGACTGAATGCCTGCCTACACAGTGGTACTGCTAATTTCTTGAGGTTTGTGAAAGAAAAGCATTGAAAAGAACCAATAACTTAACATAAATCCAAGCCTGTTCTGTGAAAGAAATTATGTTAACAGTAAGTTGCAGATCTTACAGCTACAATGTCCCAGTCAGTTATAAAACTAGAGACTTTCTAGATCTGCAATATTCTCCTACCAACTCTTCTTTGTTCAGTTACCTCAGATCTATATCCTTATGCTCATAATTTTCTTTCCCCTACGTAACAAAATATGACCTCCTGCTTGCTTATTTTTTCTTTTACTGTTTAAAAAGTAGTTTTATCTGTTCATCAACCAGCTAAATGAATTCCTGTTATGATATTTATGGATGAAACTCACCTTTTATTTTCATCGATTAAATCACATGAGTAAATATATTGCTTTTGAAGTCTTTACCAGTATCTCCATGAATGGAAATGGTGCATAATTACTGACCTAAGAATTTTACCTAAGCTGATTGTATAAAACCATCTAGAACAACAAGAAGTAGTTTCATTTTACATTTATCCCTCACTCCAACTGGGCTGGTAAATATTTAGCAATTTTTTAAAATTTTCTTTCCACTTACAATTGACTAAGAAGTTGTGAAATTGTCTCAGTGTGGTGAGGCCAGCATTTAAATTGGAATGGAAGAGAGTAAAATAGATCAGAGGAGTCTACAACAGAATAGGAAACCTCAGACTGCATTGTAAAAGTAAATATTTAATGAAGTACCCAGAAAAAGGATATACTGAGTAACCTTTATACTAAATAACTCTAAGAAATTTTCTATCTACTGTCTCTTCACCTTGTGTTTTATCTTGCTGCCTGATTCACTGTTCAACTTATTTCTCCTGTCCTATCTATGAAACTGTTCACTGCAAGACATCACTAATTGATCCTAGAACTCTTTTCCAGTATTAAAAATAGAAAAATAGATTTAGAACTCTTTCTAGTATTCTAGGCAGATATTCACCAATTTACAGCTTCCAGAGCTTCTGAATGCTATTTGCCAATTGTATCAAAGTAACACAGGAGTAGAAAATCATATTTTAACTCCTTCCCACATTCATATTTTTATGTTTGATGTTAGCTGTGTCTCTGCATCCAGTTGTCAGTATTTATTTTTGTCCAAGTCAGACACAATGTTTTCAATAATTTTCTCTTGATGGCTACTTTGCTTAGTCTCCATTTCTGAAAGATATCACCAGTCTATAAACTTTGACTTTTTTTTCCTGCTAGAAAAAAGAGTGAAAATATTTATACTGTGAAACACAAACTACATACATGTAGAAGTCTCCCGAAAGTTGAAGTTTATAGGGAGAAGATATACACATAAATCTTTTATTTGTGCATAATGTGAGCATCCTATCCATACTTGGGAATTTTGCTTCATTGTGTGAATAGGACCTCAGTTCTTTTTATGGAAAATGCAAAATGCAAGCTCTTGGTCCTGATTGTGGACAGGTAAGGCTTCCAAGGAAACTTGACTCCAATTGAATTAATTGGATAAAAGTTCCCTAGGGGCTTAAAACTTCACTTTTAAGCCCCTAGGGAAGCACAAACAATAGGGATTTGAACTGTATCTATCCATTCTTTCTTCCCTTCTTTCTTCTTCTTGCTGTCTTTCATTTATCTCAGTAAGTGTACATCTATCTTCTATGTGAATATTTTAAAGCCAGTTTCAAAGGTTTCAGTTTTAATAACTATAAAGACCTTTGTTTCCCACTCAAGTCTTTGCACCAAAATATCCCATAACAGCATTGGTTGAATACATTTAATTTTATTTTACCATTTCATAAAAACTGAAGAGTCATAACGTAAAATAGGGACTTTGACAAGTCCTACTCATTTATTTAAAATACGCTGCATTCCTCATGTTCATCAGAAGTTACAGCATCATTTTCGTAATTGCTTAAAATATTTTCCTGAAGTTATCTGACATATTTTTATTTGGCATTATACAATCTAGATTGATTTTAGCTTTTTGTATTTTGTAGATATTACTTCAATGTTTTTATATGGCAAAAATGTCAGTAGTTAGAACAATTTTAAACTAAATTAATGATCAAAGCAAAGGGCCTTTTTCAGGCTTGTCTATATGTTTTTCTGGAAGGATCAGCAGTACAAATCTGTATATAATGCAATTTCACATTTTTCAGTAATGACTTTTTATGTTATTAATCTTTGCCAATATGAAAAAAGTATGGGTTTTTTTGGTTATTTTTATTTTCCTTACACTTGAATATACAAGTATTTAAATAATAACTGATTCATTATTTTACAAGTCAATTAATAATCAATATTTCTAGTTTGTGCAAATTGTTTTACTTGAGTTGTTATTGAAATTTTCTCAGTTTTTCACTTTTTAATACATATAAATAATATATGGAATGGATTTTGAGCTTTTGTCCCACAAGCATCTTTATATATTTCTGTAAAGGAAACTTCCTACTGTTTATTAGAATTACTTGGTTAATAATGGAGTTTTTGGAATCAAGTGTCCTGGGTTCATATAATGATTCTAATGTTTATTAGTAGTATGATTACTAGAAAGTTCTTTAATCTGTTTGAATTTATGATTTATTAAAAATCCCTACATTGCAATTGCTTTTATGATTACAATAAGCTCAATTAATTAAAGTTCTTTGTTTCAGTGTCAGACATATTTTACAGAATAAATATTAGCTATTGTAATTTTAATTAAGTGGCAGGAAATATTTAAATTTACATTAATTTTACAACTGACTCTCAGAAGCTCAGTCAGCTTTTTCCCAACTCCTCTCTACTTTTACATAGATATTAGATGCTAGAGAAGGAAATATCGGACACTAATTCTCTCTCTTTTCTATATGTAAAAGAATCATTTGTAGCTTTTAAATACTAACAGTAATTTCCATACTGTTTGCTGAACATATATTCTCTGGGTATTATAGTCCATTTTTTAAAAAATAAACATAGGGAGAAGACAAGATGGCCAATCAGTGAGCAACAGAATACAAAGCCTCCCAGGAGAAACAATTCATATGCCAGAATAAAACACCCTGGAGAGACCCAGACAGAGGGAGATGGATCCTCTTGACACAGGAAGAAATTAAAACTTCAAAAAGCTTGTCAAATACTTCAGGACTACAACTGAAACAGCTAAAAACTACGGGATACAGAGTTTTCACAGTGACCTGCCAAGTTTGCACCAGCTTGAATCTGTGCTGGCAGATAGAGCTACCCAAACTCGTTCCTACCACCACTCACAGGAAGCACAGCAGTGCTGAAGTTGGGGGTTAGTGAGCCCAACCGAGAGTGGAGGGCAGAGCCAGTTGAAGAACCTTCATTGATCCACAGTCAGTGCTGGGAGTGAGACCCACCCCCCCATGGGAAGGGCGCGACCAGGTGGGTGACATGTTGAAATCAGGCAGGATGAGCCTGAACTGAGAGTGACAGTGATTTCGGTTGGTTGCTCCCTCCCCAGTGCAGATTCATGCACTTTGCTTGGACTGGGCCGCACCCCTGGCCAGGACCCAATGAGATGTCCCAAATCGATTCCCTGTGCCTAGCAAGCACTAACTGGGTGATCGCCCCTGAAGTTTGGCTGGCCCGGTGGGGAGGGGCAGGCATACGTAGCCACAGCTTTCACCTCAGTGACAAGAGCAGGCAGGAGAGGGAAGATTTCCCTCACCAGCGTGCTTCAGAGGAAACATTGCCAACAGGGAAAGGGGCTGGGACCTGCACTGTAACCTGTGTGGAGGAAGCCAGGGCCATGACAGGAGAGAGAGGCAGGAGGAGGCCCCCAGCCCAGAACCCTGAGAGCCCTGATGCAGGAGAAGGAAAAACAAGGGAGACTGATGGCGGCAAACACTCAACATCAGACATGGTTTCAATGGACATATATCTTCGGGACCTTGTAGACAAGCTCAAAACTAAAATATTGAATCAGGTAAAGCAAGATATGAGTAGAGTAATAAAAGAAATGCTCTCAGGAAGCATCTCTCAGGATGATACAGATGAAAGAAGGGAGGAACACAAAAAATGGAGAGAAACATTTGATAAAGAATATAAAGAAAATGTAGAATACATGAAGCAGATTCAAAGAGACTACCAGGAAATTAAAAATTCCACTGAAAGCTGGTAAAATGTCTTAAAAGAAACTAAGGATAGACTATCAAAACTTGAAGACAAATTTGCAATGTGTTATCATGAAAGGAAAGATTTCTTAAAAATAACAAGGAAACAGGCAGTAACAATACAAAGGCTAGAAGATGACAAAAGAATCTACAATTTAAGAATAAGAAATGTGAACAAAGAAGCAGGAATACATATAGGTGAATTACAAAGGCTATTCATGGAAATAATTAAGGAAAACTTCCCAAGCATGGGAAAAGAAAATGACATTCGGTTGTATGAGACATACAGAACTCCAGCCACCTACAACCAAAACAGAGCTACACCCAGACATATAATAATCAAGTTGCCAGAAATTCAATATAACAACAGAATATTAAAAGCCATCAGAGAAAAGAAACAGATTACCTATAAAGGTAAGCCCATCAGAATCATGGCTGACTTCTCAACACAGACCATCAGATCAAGAAGAGCTTGGAGTGAAGTCTTCCACATCCTGAAGGAAGGTGGCCTCCAGCCCAGATTGATGTACCCTGCAAAACTGTCACTTAGAAATTAATAGAGAAACAAGATGCTTCCATGACAAAGAGGAACTGGGTGAGTTTGTGACCACCAATCCAACCCTGTAGAGAATGCTGAAGGACATTCTAGAGAGAGAGAGAAAAAATACCAGGATTTTAGGAACAGTGGCAGAAAGGTCTCAATGAGTGGGGCAGACAGTAGAATGAAGGAGAAAACTAAACAAAGGCAGAAAAGTAGCTTAGCAGAAATAAGGCAAAGAAGGATAACTAGAAACTCTAACATAGATGGCCTTGATATGCTATATTGTTAATAGTGCACCATGATTTAAAACACACATTTCTCACACTACTCTGCTTAGATGTATTATATTCTGTTCCCGTCATTCTACCTGTACTAGATTTGAGGGCACAGTCAGTAATCCTGAAAATAACAGGATATAGTATGGTAATCATCCTTAATTTCCTATTAACTTAATCTAAAGCTCTGTAAAACCTACACTGTTTTACCATGACTGATCGTAATCGAATATGTTTTGTTGGATCGCTGTTTTGTATTGATAGATTTTATTCAAAGCTGTTATGGTTGATAGTATCAAGTCTGACAGTATAGGCAACTGCACTTAAGATGACAAGATCCACTAGAATATCCACTCTGATTTGATTATTACCTGCCTTTGAAGTTTTATAATGTCTGCAATGTTTTATTTTACTAATATTGTTATTTACTGCTATACTCAAATACACTGCTATATTCAATTATGCCTGATGATATAGACATTCTATTGAAGATAATAAGAAACAACACAGTAATCATTGTAGATCACCTTGTACTGTGGTTTTATACGGCTTTTTGGTTTCATGTTTTTATAGGGATTTGTTTTGTTTTGTCTTGCTAAGTTTTGTTTTTCCCTCTAATACAGAAAGGATAGAAATATACGTAGAGATTCATGCATGCATAGCTGTTCACACTCTCACTGTTTGACTATCTACTTTGTATGCTTTAATTTTGTAACTTGAACAACTATTTCTAAGAGGATAATATGTAATTTATTAACTAGTGATTTCTTTTATCTTTTTTTTTTTTTTGGAATTCTGTATTATCTCTACCCTTTACATGCTTTTGTTTCTCTTTAAATAAAATCTTAAAACAAAAACACACACAAATTAGTTGAAAACTCATATAAAAAGATTTAGAATTTAATTTTTATTTTGTTTTTTACAATCTTTTATTACAATTTTATTGTTCCAGATTTTGCTATTGGGACAAAACATTTCTCGGGAGAATCTTCCTACTTATTATACTTATTAAATCTAGACAAAGTTTTAAATGCAACTGCAATTGCAATGAAAAATATAAAGGTCTTGGCAGGAGCCATGAGGCAGGCCAAAAGAGGAATGTTTACTCTTGAAAGATTGTGATTCAAATAGGGCCATAACCTGTGTGAGGAGTGGGGTCCTGAGAGGGTAGATGGTAGATTAAAAACAAACAAGACAGATAAAAGGAAAGCTGGGACCAGGTAGGACCTGACCTCTCTGATGGAGAGGCAGTGACAATGTCCCAACCCTAGCGTCTTTATTCATAATTGGCAAAAGGTGGCCGAGTGCAAAGGAATCGAAAGTTTATGGTCTCAGTGTTTTGATGAGAATACTGACCATGAAACGTTCTCAGAACACTGTCTGTGCTGTAGTTAACAGGGAAGAACGCCAAGGCCAGACACCTGCTGGGCGGGCCTGGCTCTGGTTGCAACCACATAGTTACATGGCTCACCTCTGGAGCTCTGTGTTCTCAGGGCTGACCTTGCTCTAGCCCCAACAAGTTCATTGACTTCCAGCTCAGCCATTCCCCACAGTTAATTTTGAGTTTATTGCTGCTTTCTTAAGGACTCTTCCTGATTCTTATAAATAAAGTCAAGAACAATCGCATCGTAACTGGCTGAAACTGTAGACGGAGCAGGCCTAATAGAGAAGCTGAATACTTAAAGGTTATATTGTGGTAGCAAGAAAGCCACATAAAAGACCAGATTTCAAATCTGGCTTTTATCTGTGCTCTAATCTAAATTAACAATTGCATCAGAAAAACTGGCATCGATGTTTTGAGTGTACCGTTGAAGCTTTGTACAAGTCTGTGGTTGCTAAACCCCAAAGTGAATGTTCGAAGGCAGAACAGCTGGTTGTAACATTCGTGGCAGGCTACCTAGCCTCAGTCTTCTGTGCAATTGCTTCTCACCCTGCTGATTCTTTGGTATCTATGCTAAATAAAGAGAAAGGTAGCAGTGCTTCTCAGGTCCTCCAGAGACTTGGCTTTAAAGGTGTGTGGAAGGGACTGTGCCTGTATCATCATGATTGGCACTCTGACTGCACTACTGTTCATCTATGACTCTGTGAAGGTCTACTTCCGGCTCCCTCACCCTCCTCCACCTGAGATGCCAGAGTCTCTGAAGAAGCTTGGGTTAACTCAAGAGATAAATCACAGCAAATGTGGACTGAATCTGCTTGTTGATCAGTGTTGAACAAAAGTACAAATGGAACTTTTATATCTATGACAGTGTAGGAAATTGTCTATTCCTGATACAATTATTGTAGTACCCTTGCTTAAGGCAAGAGTTTCAGACACTGATGAAATAAACCCATATGTTTATGAAAAAAACCTGGCATCACAATGAAAAAAGACAGGAAACGATAAGGGGACCTCCAATAGTTGACATTAGTACTTACTCATTTTTCCTTCTGTGATTTCTTAATCTGTGAGCAAGTCAGAGAATGGAAGACTCAAGTGTTACTGGCTTGAGCCAGACCAGCCAGAAATTTAGAGGGGAACTTGGGAACAAGCAAACCACAACAAAGATAAATTCCCAAGGGAGAGTACTAACTGCTCAAATCTTTGATCTCTAAACGGCACAGGTTCAAGGGAATATGCAGGACAGGAAAAAGTGAAGTAGCTTCATAATGAAAGAACTGAGCAGGATTATCGATTACCATATGAGGCAGAAAAGAGTAAGTTTTCTGTTTGGGCAAATTAAATTAAACAAAAAAAGTTCTCAAAAGAAATCAACTAGAACCAGAATAACTACTGCATTGTTTTTATTATCAATAATGTCTCATGTTGAATGAAAAACTGTCATATGTGTACAAAACTCAAGGAAAACTTGTTCCCTTGGGACTTCCAGTGTTAAATGAAAAGGGTAATGAGGAAACTTTGGGGAGTGGATGATTTGTGATAGTGACTATGAATGTTAAAATATGTCAGCAAGTGCCAACATGTACACATGAAATGGGTATATTTTAATCTCCAGAGACTATGCTTGTATAATACTGATCACAGAAAAATGAAAAAGAAAGTCAAATTTACAGTTTCCCCAAGTTTAGTAGACAAACAAGAGCTCTTAATGAGCTAACAGAGGAAAAGAATGATTGCATTTTTTTATAACTTATTAACATACAGATCCTGATTCCTTATTTATCTTACTTTACAACTCTACCTGGCATTTTGGAACAAAAATGGCTTATTTTTCCATTTCAGGTCTTCTTTTGGACATATTTATCTCTATTAAACTCTAATTTCCTTGATGACTTTATAATTACTTTGGTTACTACAAAAGGAAAACTGATCATAGTAAGGGATTTTGAATGTATTCATTCACTGGCTTGTTTGTTATATAGACTATGTTGAACACTAAAAAGAACAGCTGCCCTCCCATTTAGAGTGTGCTTCCCCCAAATCCCAGTAGAGTAGCTGGTTTTCAAGTTAGGTCTTAGTGAAAATCCAAATGTAACTTCTTCACAGAGGACTTTTCCCACCATTCTCCTTCACCTGACCCTCCGTGTGCTCTTGCCTTTACAATACTGATGACATTTTATTTCTAGTCATTAATTTTTAATCTGCATTTTTGTTTCAATGTCAAAATTGCTTTATAGGATACTGCACTCTTCCGCTTAAAATGTGGGTTCTGTGAAGGGCAGTCTTATCTTTTCACAACTCCGTCACCAGTACCTAAAGTAGTGTATGGTATTTACACACAGTAGAGTGTTACACTGCAATAGAGAAAGACAACAGTAGGCAAATGAATACAACTTGAGAACATAATGTTAACCGAAATATGTCAGAAATACAAGCTTAAGGCTGGGGGTTTACCTCAGTGGCACAAATGCCTGCCTGACAAACGTGAGGTCATGAGTTCAATCCTCAAAACAAAACAAAACAGAAAATCTGTAGAAATACAGGCTTAAATATCATATTGTTTCTCTTATGTGAGAAATTAAAATATATTTACATATATATGCAAATAAAGTGCAAAGTACATGATAAATAGATAAATGGGAAGAAGGGAGAAGTTCAAATAATTCATCAAGTTACCTATTCGGTTGTTTCAACATATTTTAAGATATATACTCATTTGTTTCACTTATACTACTAGTTTCACTACTTCGTTGGAAAGAAAGTTTTGTGCTACTGTTTGTCTCTTTGTAAGAGGGAATCATTTTGTCTCTAACTACTTTAAAGATAATGATTCACAGTCATTAACTATTATTAATTCCTCATTTTTGTTATGAAACTTTGGGATTTTTTTTTGAAAAATAAAAAATAGTATGTTACATGTATTATGTACTTAATAAGTGTTTGATTAACAAAAGATTGATTGGTCTCCATCTGGAAATCTGACAGAGCCCCTCAGTCCACATAATCTAGGGTACAGAGTTCCATCTAGCTTGGCAGCAATGAGCAATATTTTCCTTATAACGTTTTTAATCTCTTGCATAGTTTCCGTTAGCAAGGAGTGAGATCCGAATTTCTGACGCTGATTGGTGACTAGCTGCAGCCGGATTTGGGGCTCCACGGTGAGCTCGCCACGTCTCTCCTCATGGAGTCCATCCGGCCACCTGAGGGCGCCACTTGTAAATTGTTGGATGTCTAATAACTGGGTGATAAGACCTGTCTTGTTTTTGTTGTTCATTTTCCTTTTAAAGAACAAACTCTTTAGGAATGTTAATCTAATTATTTCAAGGCAAAATAATTCCGTCAAGTGAATGGAAAGCAGAGTTATCTCGCCCCCAATAATTGTTCTAATATTTCAATTTAGCACATTTGAAAAGTGAGTGTAATTGCTTTGTGATGCATAATCATTGCAATGTAGTTCTGGGGATGTTTTCTGAAAATCTTCAGATCCTTAAGTCAGGATGATTTCTCTCTAACATCAATAGATCATAAGGACTTTTTCTCATGGAATGTAGATCTTATGGAAAATTCCATGTCTTTTATAAACATGTAGTTATTTTTAAATTACAGTGATTACTCTGACAGTTCTGAGCCTTTACATCAAAATATCTGACTTATTTTATCCTGTTTTATCCTTCTGAGATATTTCCCAGTTTCATGTTCATATTTTATTTCCTTTTTACAAAAACATGGCAAAAGTTAAAATATGTTTCCTGTGCCATGAGTAACAACATATAAAAGCAGAAGGTTTTTAACATATGTCAGCTTCAATATAAGGCACAGGTAGACAGACTCATTCACCAAACAAAGTATGTTTTCATTTCAGGTGGTAAAATCAACTTCAGTCATCATCTGGACCTAACATTCTTCTATTACCAAAGCCAATATTTGATGTGAGCTAAGGTTACTCCAATAAGGCTATGGCTCCTATTAACATAATCACTACTCCTATCACTACTCCTGCAGCAAAAGCTCTTCTTTCTTGTACATTAGCACTGTTAATGTGCTTTTACTGGAATTTTGGGAGTGTCTTAGTTACTTTTCCTTGCTGAGATAAAATACTTGACACCCATAAGTTAAAGAGGAAAGGTTTATTTTAGCTCACAGTTTGTAGAGGTTTCAGTCTATGGTTATGGCTCCAAGGCAGGGCTACATGGACAAGGGGAAGGAAAGATGAGAATCAGCTCATGGCATGGGAGGGAGGAAGCACACAGCTATCAAAGGATGATGAGGAGGAGGAGGAGGAGGAGGAGGAGGAGGACCATTCCAGCCACAGCCACAGTGACCCACCTCTTCGCACATCATACTCAGCTATCCGCCCAGCAGTGCACTAATGCAGTACCACACACCCATGATCTCCCTAAAGCCCCACCCATGAGTGCATGAGGTTTTGTGGGGAAATCTAGATATAAACTGTAACAGGGAGACAAGAAAGATTTGTCACTTAAGCAACCAGATTTGTAGATAGAGCTGCTGGTGAGTTGTTCCCCTAGCTTGTCAGCTTGAATTTCTCATGTATAAACATGAACATACAAATACCTACAAGGTTAAATAGCAGAAGGTAGAAAAAGTACCAAGTTTACCTCATAGATAAATAAGATAACTTCCTGCCTTCACTGGGAGTCTGCCAACCCTCAACCTCTGAAATCTAGGGAAATAGAATTTAGATGAGACAGTAAGAAGGCAAAAGAAGGAATTGTTCACTATCACTTAACAGTTACTTAACTCCTACAGTTTTACAAGTAAGTTCTGTATACTGTTCTCACATAGAAAAAAATGCTGATTTGTGAAATTGAATCATATTTTCCAAAACACCATACACAACACAAACACAACACAAGTGACAAAGTCATTTGCCCTGTAAATTTCCTTGGTAACAAAATGGCAGAAGGAACTGGTGTTTCATGTAAAGCTGCAAATGTTCATTCATGACAGACAATGAGGTGTACTTACACAATATGCTAGGTTTTTCCGCAGCCAGTACCAGCTGACAGTGATTGAAACCATAAGCAGATATTGAGCATAGAAAAATTTTATGGAAGTATTTTTGTCAACTTTTAACACATTGTTCTCCAAAAAAGTGACGTTACAATGTTACCAATAAAACTTTTCCAGGCGCCGCTCAACGTTAGGCAGCACAGTCAGCATAAGAAACAAGAAATTGATGCTTAATAGTAATATATTAATACATTAAAAATAAATTATTTATTTTTACTCCAATTAATGAGTTTAGCAGTCTTTCACAGTAAACCAAGAATTGCAGTCAGTCATTATTATGGTGCTATTTTTCTTTAATAATTCAGGCTATGAGCAGAAGAATGCAGGCCAAGATTTTTTTTTTATGTTCACCAACATTATTTCTAATTTTTAGCTTTGTAACCTCTCTGATGGTATATCTGATATATAACTCAATTTTTATAGTAAAAGAAGTCAAGTGATAAAGTTTATTTTAATAAACAGCCCTTCAGTTTAACTGAAATCCCTGAAAATTAGACTTGTAAACTTTTTTTTAAAGATTATTTAACCTACTGGACAAAAGATCATATTTCTGTGTAGTCAGTATTAAAAAGTTTCATATTTTATTTTGTTTTGAAAGTAATAACCAGAATATCTTTGGGCAAGTATCAGTTTATTTAATATAGCTGAAGTGCTTTGCTTTATCAATTATCAAATATTATTTGATCAATTAGGATTTGGATGTGACACATGATGTATGGCTCCTTAATAGTCCTCCCTTGTACTCTCATTTTAATAAACATATTTATTCATTGTCCTTTCAGTAAAGAAACCTCTACTAGTGTTTCAGCCAAAAACTTAAGTTATACTTATTCCCCCATTTCCATCTGTCTCTAAATGCAATTAATAAATAGAACAAATTCCCTTCAAAATATTTCCCAAATAAGCCTATTATCTGCTTCTCATTTTTTAATCTCTGTCCAAACCCTATCTTCATTATTTTTCCCTTACAAATTACCTCCTTCTTTAATGTTTCTACTGTAATTCCTTTGCCTAATTCATTTTATCAAAAGTAACAAAGATGATATACCTTATCAATGCTCATCAGTATTATTTTGAATTTCAACTTCAAGCCTGGTAAGACAGTCTTGCTTTACTTAAGAAACAAGTATTTTAATGTTGCCTAGGAGGTATCTACTCCAATGCTTGGAATACTGAAAATCATCAGATATTGCTTAAATGAGTCAAGATATTTTGCTGAATAATTATAAATGTTTTTAAAAGATTAAATTATTTGGCAAAACTAAATTTCTATCAAGTAAAACAAATTGTTAACTTAGAGTCAATAAATACTGCAAATTAAAAACCAAAACCTATTTTTGGCATGAGTCTTTGAATTTGGAGGCTGTGATTTTTTTTTTATTATATGTTCTATATAACTTCTTTGTTTGAGGGACAGTTGGCTAAATTTACTTCCTTTTTGATGGGTTTTCTTTTCACTCTGTTGGTGATTTATTTTGATGTGCAAAACCTTTTTAATAAGATGAGATTGCAGTTGTTGACGTTCTTAAGAACTTCCCATGCAGTTTGCTTTTCATTCATGAAATGTTGCCTAACCCTTGGTCTTCAATATTTCTCCTTACCTTGTCTTCCAGTAGGTTTAGTGTTTCTTTTGTAATATTTAAATCTTTGATCCATTTTGAGTTTAGTTAAGTGCATGGGCCTAGTTTTAGTCTGCGACATGTGGAAAGCAATTGTTTCCAGCACCATGTATTAAAGAGGCTATCCTTCTTCCCTTCAGAAAGGCCACTTTGTCAAAGATAAGGTGGTTGAATGTGCTTATAGTTGTGTCTGCATCTTCTAGTCTGTTCCACTGGTCCCCAGGCATGTTTTTTTGTTTGTTTGTTTGTTTTTCCTTTTTTTTTTTTTGCCAATACCATTCTGATTTTATCACAGTAGCTCTGAAATATAATTTCAAGTCTGAGATTGTGATGCCTACTGCCTTGCCTTTGATGCCCAGGATTGCCTTTGTCATTCTAGGTCTCTAGGTTTCTTGTAATCTGAACAACTACTCTGAAGAACAATATGTAATATATTAACTAGTGTTAATTTTCTATTATTTTGTTTTGAAATTCTGTATCAGCATTTTTATTCCTTTTTGATGTTGTTGTCTTATTTTTAAAATAAAAAATGGAAAAGTAAAAAACCAAAATTTAAGCAATGACAATTAAATCTTTTATTAGATATGTGCATTTATATCTTTTCTTTTTCAATTAATAGCAAGTTAATGACACAGGCAAAAAAAAAGTAATAACTATAAAATCAGGAGGTTGGAAGAAGTGATAACAATTACAAGTTGGGGTTCAGTGAGCAAATAATGAATAGTAACTAAAATTTTCATAAGTTTTAGCAAACTTATGAAATCTAAAAAACAAAAGAAACGAGTGATTTCTGTCACAGGTTCTCAAAAACTACAAACATTTGGTGTAAAAAAATGTGAACACTTTTACAGAGTGAGAACAAAATCAGGCAGGAGAGGTAACTGGAAAAAGATTAATCCTAAAATCTGTTACAAAATGCTAGTTTTGGTGGGCCAGGTGTTTAGCTCAGGGGCATAAGTGCCAGCTTGGTCAGTGTGAGGTTGTGAGTTCGATCCCTGGCACCAAAAAAAAAAAAAAAAAAATCATTAAAAGCCAGGTGTGGTGGCTCACGCCTGTAATCCCAGCACTCAGGAGGCTGAGGCAGGAGGATCATTGGGAGTTGCAGACCAGCCTGGGCTATAAAGTGAGCTCAAGGCCAGCCTGAACTGCAAGACCCTGTCTCAAAAAGACAAAAAAAAAAAAAAAAAGCCAGTTTTTCCACCATACCATGGGATCTGGGATAGGCCCAAGTATCAAGAGTAAAGAAACCTGATATTTAACTGCGAGACAAGAATAACTTGAAAACCTATAGGAAAACAAGGGAAACCCGAGGGAATCCTCACTGCTCTATCGGCAAATGATGACAAAGTGAAGTCTAAACACCCTCGGCGCACACTGGCTCCAGGCTGCGTCTCACAGGTTCCCAGCTGGCCAGTCCCAGCAAGTCAGTTAGGAATTATTTTTTGGAGAAATAGAGCAGCACGATAGAATGACCAAAAAATACTGATTATTTAATGTTAGTTCTTAATTTCCTCATCATTATTATGCAAAATGCACCTATAATGTTTACTAGGCTCTTTTCACTCACTATTTCATATAATTCTCCCTTCTCTCTCATGGGTTCCCAAGAGATCCATTCATTATAGGTTTTGTACCATTATCTACTCAAGTGTTGTCTTATATATGGGCATTGAGGTTTTTCTTGCCACAATAATTTGCCATTAAAAACACTGGTGCCATCAAAGTCTTGTGAAAAAATATTTTTACATCATTGGAAGTAGGTCACATAGAAAATTCTAAAATGATCAGCTGAGGATCCACCAGTTAAAATGTAGATGGTTTTAGATTTTACCAAATTCACCTCCAGGAGGGGTATAGTTTTTGCCAATTTTATTGTATCATTTGAGTGAGTCATCAAAAGTTTTTGTTAAAAAATCTTGTATGAGAACTGATACTTCAATATAGTAGTTTTATACAAATTAAAATTTGGAAAAGTATTACAAAAAATGTACAGAGTTCTAATATTTCGTAGTTTACCATGAATTATTTTAAACTGATATGACAGTTTTTTCACAAATAATGTGCCAGTGATGATATACTATTATGAACTAAGGTTTATATTAAAATTTCTTTTTTTTCCCCAGTATGAATGATTTCCTACTCAAATATTTGATGTAGGCCATAATATTATATTTAGTTGCCATGTATCATTAAGCTATTCTTGACTGTGACAGTTTCTTGCTTTTTCTTTTTTAAAATGTGAAATAGAAGAAAAGACTAAAGGCAATACAAAATTTCAAAACAAGAGAGTAATAATAAATACCTTGTGTATTATTATCTTTAAGATAGTCGATCAGATTACAAGATATATGCATTCAATAGTGATCAAAAATATAAGCATAAACTATTCTTTTCAATGAACTAATAGAAATTTAGTAGTATAACTAGCTATGTTGTGTGTGTGTATGTGTGTGTGTGTGTGTGTGCACATTTTGGATCTTATTTACTCTCTCACTTTCTTACACTAGGAAGACAATACAATATTTATACATGTGAGTCTGATTTTATTTCACTTATGAGTATGGTTTCCAGTTCCGTCCATTTACCTATACAAGTCTTGAGTTTAACGCTTCTTTATAGCTGAGTAGTACTCCATTGTATAAAAAGATAAAATCTTTTTTACCCATTCCTAGGTGGATGGGCATTTCAGTTTTATCTACTACAAATTGTGCTGCTATAAATATGTGTGCATATGCCACCGTGGTATGATGTTTTTAATTCTTCTGCTAACATACCCAGAAGGGGAATAGCTGTGTCAAATGGGACCTCTAATCTAGTTTTCTGAGGAGTTTCCACACTAATTTCCACAGTGATTGTACCAATATACACTCCAACCAACAGTACCGAAATGTTCCTTTTCCCCACAGCTGGTGCAGCATTTGTTATTGGTAGATTTCTTGATGACAGCCGTTCTTTCTGGAGGGAGACCGTCTCGGTGTTGTTTTAATCTGCATTTCTCTAATGACCAATTATATGTTTCATATTTCATATATTTATTTACCATTTCTTCATCAGAAAAATATGAACTTATCTTAGATGTTCTTTTTAAATTGGGTCTGAATTTGAGGAGTCTGATTTTTTTCTTTGTATATTCTAGATATATGTCTTTGTCTATGTACAGTCTAAAATTTTTTCTTGCTCTGTGAGTTGTCATTTCACCCCATTAGTGATTTCTTTTGATGAGAAAAATCATTTTAATATGATCAGAGCCCAGTTGTCAATTATTTAAAGTACTTTCAGTGCAGTTTGCGTTATTTTCATGAACTCTGCCTGCATCAATATCTTCAAGATTTCTGCCTCATTTCTCTTCCAGTAGATATAGTGTTTCTGTTTTAATATTTAAATCTTTGGTCTATTTTGACTTTAGTTTAGTTTCTGGTGATGGATATGCATCTTGTTTTAGTCTTCAGCATAAAGAGCCAGTTTTTACAGCATCATTTAATAAAAAGGCTATTTTTACTTTAGTGAACATGTTTGGCTCCTTGGTCAAAAATATGTGGACTGAGAGTGTTTGCAGTTGATTCTGCATCTTCTAATCTGTTGAACTAATACTGAGTCTGGTGTTCCCCCCTACCCCATTTCATGCTGATTGTAACACAGTAGCTTTCTAGTATAATTTCAAGTCAGGTATTGTGTTGCCTCCTACCTTGCCTTTGTTGCCCAGAATTGCCTTTGCTCTTCGAGGTCTCTTCTGTTTTCAAATGAATTTTAGGAATGTTTTCTCTAGATCTGTAAGGTAGGCTAATGGTATTTTTTTATTGGGACTACATTAAATCTGTGTCATAGTTTTGGGAGTATGGTCATTTTTACAATGTTGGTTTTCCTGTCCATAAGCAAGGAATGTCTTTCCATTTTCTGATATCCTCTTCAATATCCTTTTTCCAAATTTCCATAATTTTCAATATATATAGATATTATACTTCCTTTGTAAGACTGATTCCTAAGTATTTCAATTTTTGTAGTGCTATTGTAAAGGATGTTATTTTCCTAATTTGAGTTTGTTGTTTGTACACAAGAATGCTACTGATTTTTGAGTGTTGACTTTCATCTAGCTACACTACTGAATTTGCTTATTAAATCTAGAGGGTTTTTGGTGGATTTTTTGGAGGCTTCTATGTAGAGTATCATGTTACCTGTGAATAATAATTTAAATTCTTCCTTTCCTATCTTTATTCTTTTTATTTTTCTCTCTTATCTAATTGCTCTGGCTAGTGTTTCCAGAACTATATTGGATAGGAGTGGTGACAGTGGACATCCTTGTCTTCTTCCTGATTTCAGAGTGAAAACTTTCAGTTTTTGTCCATTTAGTATGATATTAGCTGTTGGTTTGTCATAGATCGCTTTTATCAGCTTGAGGTAAGGACAGACTTATATTTTGTTCTAGGGTTTTTATCATGAATGGGTGTTGGACTTTGTTATCAGCTTTTTCTGCTGCTATTGAGATGATCATATGATTTTCCTCTTTGGCTCTTTTGTTATGTTGTATTACATTTGTTGATTTTTGTATGTTGAACCAATTCTGCATTCCTGGGATGAATCCTACTTGGTCATTTGTGTGATACTGAAGATTTGCTGCATTCTGTTTGCGAGTGTCTTATTAAGAATTTTCACATTTGTATTCATTAGGAAGATTTGCCCACAATTCTCTTTTTTGTTTGAATCTTTTCTGATTTTGGTATCAGGGTAATGCTTCCAGGAATAGAGGCAGAGAGTATTGCTTCTCTTTCAGTTTTATTAAAAAATTTGAGGAGTATTGGCATTAGTTATTCTCTAAATTTCTTGTGGAATTCAGCTGTAAATCCATCAGGACCTGGAATTTTCTTTGTTGGTAAGTTTTTAGTTATATTTTTAGTTTTATTAACTAATATAAGGTTATTCAGAATTTTATAACTTCTTTCTTCAGCTTTGATAAATCATGTCTAGGAATCTGTCCATTTCATCTGTGTTGTCCATCTTATTATAGCAGAGATTCTTGAAATAGGTATTGATGCTCTTCTGAATTTCTGCAGAATCTATAGTGATTTTACCCTTTGAATTTTTCATTATATGAATTTCTGTTTTTTCTTTCCTTTTCTTAATAATGAAGATTAGGAGTGTATCAATTTAATTTATTGTTCTCTTAGTCCCTATTTTGTTCTCAGATCATTATAATTACCTTCTTTGTATGGGCTTTGGGCTTTACTGGTTCTTATTTTTTAGAAATTTGAGATGCAATTTAAGGTTGCTTATTTGTGCCCATCATGTTTTCCTGACATGAGAATTCAGTGCTAAAATCTCCCTATTAAGGCTATTATTATTGAGTTTCATAAGTTCTGTTATGTTGTAGCTGCATTTTTGTTTAATCGTACATGTTGGTTAATTTTTTCTTTAATTTTAACTGTAACACATTGTTTGTTCAGCAGGTGTTATTTAATTTCCATGTGATTATAGATGTTTTTCAGTTTTTTCCATTAATTCAATTTCATTTCATATGATCAGGTAATATGCATGGATTAATTTCAATTCTTTTGCATTTACTTTAGCATGATCTATGGGTTAGTAGATGGTCTATTTTAGTGAATGTCCTGTGTGCAGCTTGGAAAAATATGTATTCTGAAGTTGTTGGGTAGAATACTCTGTAAACGTCTAATGAGTTCATTTATTCACAGGTTTGGGTCAATTCTGTTATTACTTTGCTGATTTTTTTTCAATTCAGCACATGATTTATTTGGTAGTTTTTATGCTCCCAAATTACAAATTGTATCTATTAATAAGACTACAAAAGTTACCATAAGAATTGTCTGTGCTTATAAATATCAATTTTTAAAACTATTATATATATATTCATTAACCCAGTTTGCAAAAAGCTACATAGAATAATAGGAACTTCAAAGGCTTAAAAGAATTTTTACCACTTAAATGCATGTTTAAAATGAAAACAGATTTTTTTCTTTAAACCTCTCCTGGTACCTTAAAATTATAAGAAATTAACAAATACAGTGGCCAAACAAACATGCAACAACTTTTACCACATTTGGGTTTGTTGAGGTTTGTTAATAACTTACATGAAATTCTCTGAAAAGAAGATCTGGTTAGATAGATTGAACTAAACTTTTTGTAGCAATAATCCAATTTTATACATAGATTTGCTATTATAAATCTACAAGTGACTCTACAAGTAATAAAAAATGTAGCAAATGTAAAATGGGTAGTTTAACATTTAAAAATTTATACAAAGTGGAGGCAAAAGTTTACATAAATTACATTTATACTAAATTACCATTTTCTGAATCATCCAAAGATAAATCACACCATGACAACACCAAAAAGGCATGGGTTCAGTTTAGTTTTTAAGGGGGCAAAAAGAGAAGGCATAAAAAATGGATAATCAATAAATAAAGTAAGACAAACTTGCTAAGTTCCTTCTAAGATGTGCTAACACAAATGACATAGCTTTCATCTTTGAACCATGGGACAAAAACAATCACAATTTCACCTAAAATGTTTAAACCAATTTCATGTACATCAGGTTTTTGTAATATAATATTTTTCCACTGCTTTTCACAAAGCACTGCAGATGTTAAATTTTAATTTTATCTTTCTTAGGAAATACATGAAAAGTTTTAAATACAATGGGATTTTATTATTAAAGTGCCAGGATCTCTCTCTAATGAAACAAACAAAAGACAAATATCTTCATTATTCTATGCAAAAGCATTATTTTGGAAAAGCAGTTGTTCTCAAAATAGACACATAAGTGGGAGTTTTATGTATAAAACTTCATAGTAGGTACATTCTGGCAAGCAGCACTGGATGGCTTGTGCATTTGTGGATTATTTGTCTAGTTGTTCTATCTCTTCATGACAATTGGTTATGAAGGTACCCTGTTACTATGGTGTTATTGCTTACTTGACCTTTCCTGTTTATTAAAATTTGCCTACCTGTAATCCTGTTTTCAAAGTATGAAAATCTATCTTCAGTTTTGTTCAAGTAGTTTTGCCAGCTTTAAATGAAACTCTTAATTTCTGAGATATCTGCTTGAATGAGTTTCTTGTATTCTGTTTCTTTCCTATATTGTTCACTCAAGGTTTCAATCATTTTCTTGTTCTCTTCTATCTGTTTAATCTAAGTCATTCTTGATTTTTTGAGTAATTCCTCCATTATGACTTTCTTTTTTTTTTTTTTTACCTGAGAGATTATTTCTGATGTTATTTCCTCTATAACCTCATGTTTTATTTTTTAACTTTGGTTACTATCATTTCAGAAATTTCAGATGTGTGCCTTCCATTTTCCTCTGTGTCAATGTCTCTTGAATTGATTCTGGGTGTCGTGGAGTTCTGAGATTACATTTTGCTTCTGTGTCTTGCCATTTTCTATTTCAAATTTTTTTTATTTTGTTTTCTGTTTTGATCCTTGTGATTTTTTTAGTAGGTAGCTATATCACTCATGTCAAGCCTCTTTCGGTGTCGTCTGTTCTGAGATATCTTCTGTGTGTAGGAGATTATTGGTTTGTGTCGGTCACAAGTCCTTAACTTCCCAATGAATAAAGAGTGGTATGTTGATATCTGTTTCTCTCAGGCCCACGTCCTTTGGTGTTGGGATGTTGTGAGGTTATTACCACAGAGCTTCAAAGTATTGTTATGGAAGGGAGAAGAACTAATTACAACAGATATGCCATCCAAGCTAAAGTATAATTAGTAATAAAAATCGCAATAAGCACAGTTTAGAAATGACAAACTGTGGTCACCATTAATTTTGAACCTTAGACTGTAGGAGCAAGATCTATAGTTATATAACAAAATGGATCATAAATTAGGAGCTTGAATTCAATGTATTTCCCCTTGATAGAGTAGTTTTACTCTGTGGTGGGAAACTTTAGGAGGAGGAGTATATAAAGCAAATAACTGTAAAGGAATTAGGAGCAAGGCTGAAAGACAAAGGATGATCTTGGAAACTTTGGGAAATTAGAGGATACAGTGAAGTAGAAAGAATGAAGGAGTCAGCAAGTGATTATCTGAACCTGGTCTATGAGTTTCAAGAATGATATTAGTTTGCTGTGGCTGGAGTTCTCCCCAGTCATTTAAAAAAGAGAAAAGAAAATAAAAAATAAAAAGGGAAAATGAAAGAGTAAGATAAAAGCAAAAACATTACAAGATAAAATTAAATTTTAAAAAAGCAAGTAGATCCCACCTACCTGCTTCTATACCTTGGGTCTTTGGTGCACATAACTTACTGCCTATTGAATGGTATGTCAGACTTCCCCACCTGTCCATCATATGTGCTCGCATCAGTGTGCTACTGTGGGACTGGCCTTACCCCCAGCTACCTCATCCCACTGATGTAACCGATGTAGGGAGAGCGGCAGGTCACCTGGTTTCCTTCAGCATGGCCAGTTGCCAGACCCAGCTGCAACAATTTCTGCCTTTTTTCTATGACTTGACAGTTTTGAAGAGCACCTGTCGGGAGTCTAGTACAATGTCCCTTGATGCATCTTGTCTGACATTTTTTTCCTGCTTAGACTATGCAGGGGGTTTGGGGAAGGGAGATACAAAGATGAAATGTCATTTTCTTTATATTGGAGGGGCTCATACTTTGAACGAAGCTACTGCTGTTGAGGTTAACTTTACCACCTGGCTGAGATACTATTTGCCAGATTTTTTCATTGCAAAGCTACTGTTTGTGTTCCTTTGCACTGCACTATTTAGAAGGAAGCCACAGTGCTATCCGCAGTTAAGGAGAGAAGAGTTGTGGTATATGTCCTTAAAAGTTTGGAAAAAAAAAATTAAACTTTCTCTCTTCGCGAGATTTGTCTTTCTTCTGCATATTTATTGGTTTGTGTCAGTATGAACTCATGGATACTAATTTTATAGTACTTTGGCTTATACTTTCCAAGTGCTGTCTATTTTGTAGTTTAAGTGGTTCCAAATTTTGTCTGTGGAAGCACACTTGATTGGCTCCTATGACTCATAGACACTTTCCCGTGTGTGTTTGTGTGTGTGTGTGTGTGTGTGTGTGTGTGTGTGTGTGTGGTGTATTCAATACTCTTCGACTCTTTGGCACTATAAAATGCTACTTGTTCATCTTGTACTTATGAATAAAATACCTCCTCACTTCTAGAATCAGCCACTTCTTTCAACATGCTTGGTGTCTTTAATTAGATGATGATATTAGAATACAAATTTTACCTCTAAGAATCTTTTTTTTAATAGCAAAATTATTCCTTCCAGGTAATTTAAAATATCAGAGAAAGCAAATATTCAAGTGTGTATTACCAGATTTGACACATAAATGCATTGTGCATTGGTATTGACTTTTGTAATCATCAGTGTCTATTATAAGGTGACTAGTAATTCGCTCTGCTTTAATTCTAATCTTTTCCAGTTTTGACTCCTTGTTTATGTGAAACTTACTATGCAGCTGTGGGAAATTGGCTCCCACCATGCAACATCACTTTATTTTAATGTTAATAAATTTGTGAGTCATCTTGATTCCTATGCAAAATAACTTCATCAAGATGTTGATACAGTTTTTATGTTTGGTTCCTTTTGTCTTTAGTCTTAATAGAGGACTCCTGTTATAGTTTGTGTCTGGATGTCACTCCAAAGCCTCATACAGGCTTTTCAGAGATAACCAAATCTAGAGTTCATTGTCTAGTGTTGGGATTGGGGGAGTGAGTCCTCTACCCAACCAAGGGCAGGTACCTTGCATACAATATAAGGGAGGAAAAGAGGTTCAATCACTCTTTTGTTCTTTTGTTCTTGTTTCTTTTGCAACAAGAGAGATGGTAGTGCCTTTAGGATGTGGTTAGGCCATGAGGGCTTCCACAGTGGACCTTAGCAAGAAGCTTCCACAGCATGCAACTGGCTTCTTCTGCTCTTGCCTCCTGGCTTAAATTCCACCCAGGTGCCTGCAGCCTTCTGCATGTGAGAAGGTAGCAAGAAAGGCCTACCTCCTGTGCTGGCATCTTTTTCTTGAAGCTCCTAGTCTCCAGAATTATAAGAAATGAATTCATAACATTTTTAAATTTCATAATATCTGCTACTGTGCTGCACTAGCAAAATAGACTTGCAATTCCCTTCATTGCTCGGGTAAACCAGAGACTGGTTAACACATTTTCCAGCAGAGCATGTTGGTTTGTTATAGTTTTGGTAGATATGAAGAAAACATCTGTAAACATTCATATCCAGGCTTTTGTGCATATAAACTTTAAAATTAATTAGATAAAAACCTGGAGCAATATTCCTGGATTCAATCTTTATTTACCTGTATGAATGAACTGCAAGGTTGTGTTCATAAGTGCTGAACATGTTCACGGGAATTGGATAAATCCTTGTTGTTCTGTATATTCATAACAAATTAATATTGAGAGTTGGTTTAAAATTTAATTCATTCAGCAGAAACAGCTACAAGCAGAGAACAAGATAATGTGGAAGAAATAGAAAAAAATGTAGTGATCTAAAATAATTTTAAAGTTTAGTATCTTTAGACAAATAAGATATTTAAGCCATCAAGTAGGAACACAATACTCTAAAAAAGGATATTCATTAAAAGAAAAAATGTTGTTTATGAAATTTAGAATTTGTTAGCATAAAATACAGACTCCACAGGAAAGTTTGAAGGCAGTATATTTAAAATATATTTGTCAGTATATAGGATAAAAGTACAGGTATAACAAAATAAGAAAAGGTGATTAAGCAAACTGTATTCCAATATCTGACTAAAACAAAGAAAAAAGAAAGTTAGAGGTAAACATATTTTTATGAAACTATTGGTAGTTCAGAGAACATAAAACAAATACAGGGAAGGAATGAAAGAATAGCCACATTTTGAAAAACTGTTATGAAATTTCAGATTACCAGGAATAAAGAAATATTATTAAAATACATTAGGGAGGGGAAATTAAGGCTGCAAAATTATACTATAAAAATATATCAGTAAAAATGATTGCCGTTGACTGGAAGACCCAAAGCAAGACCAGAGACCACAAAACCAAATACATTAAGAAAATATTCTTTGAATTTTCTACTGGAGGTTGTAGTGAACAGCCTCCTATCTAACCCCAGCCTGCCTGATGAGTGCATTTGGAGGAAAAGTGAAAATATGTACACAAAATAATCGACAAGCATCACAGACATATTAAATCACATGATAATGTGAGTATGTACACTTCTGTTAGCTGAATATTGCAGAGAATGTTTTCTAAAGCATATTTATCTTATGAACAAATCAAGAAATACAGCAAGATATAATTTTGAAAAAGACATCAGTAATTTCATAAAACCATAAGACTCAATGCATAGAAAAACATATTGAAATGGAAATAAGAATTTATTTCTCTGCCAGAGAAAGGAAGACCCTTTTTTTGTGCATAAAACAGGGAAATTCTGGCATAATCTAACGAAATGGAGAGGAGTAAAGAAATCAGAGTAATTTCTGTTTAATCTGTGGGTACAGCTACACAGATCAGGTATAAAAGTATGAGCTATCCATGGGGCCAAGCCTGTAATCCCAAAACTTGGGAGGCTGAGGTAGGATCGCGATATGTTTGAGGGTAGCCTGGGCTACATTGTGAGACACTGTTTATTCAGAACAAAACAAATAAATATGAAGCAACTCTTAGATTCCATGTTACCCTAGAGGGATGGCCATCATCAAAAGATCAAATAACAGCAAACACTGGTGAGACTGGGGTGGGGGGAGAGGAATGAACCCTTCTACATTGTTCCTCAGGATATAAACTAGATCAACCACTTTGAAAATCAATATGAAGTTTCCTTAAAAAAAATGCAAAACTGTAAAAATAGAAATTCTATTTGACCCAGTTATCCCTTTCTAGCTATCTTATCAAAAGAGTAAAAGCATCATATTAGTGATATATGCAAACCCTCATTTATAGCAGCAGAATTCATAGTAAATAGATCTTGGAAGAGGCCTGTATGTCCATCAGAAGATGAATGGATATAGTGTAGTACTATTCTGTCATTAATAAAGATGTATTCAGATCATTTGTAGAAAAATCGATGCACCTCGAGACTATTACATTAAATAAAATAAATCAGAACCAACAGTTGAATTATCTTCTGGTTTCTCTTATATTAGAAAACCAAGAATAAGTGAAGACTGAAACAGAAGACAGATAGTAGGGAGATGAATCCTTCTCAAAGTATCAAGAGATGGAGAGAAGGGATTGAAGGGAAAATAAAAAAGATGACAAATGGAGTCAGGATGTGTTATGAACATGGCAAAACTCTGAACGAGAAATTCAAATACTGCATGCTACAAACATGCACCCAAAAGAGAAAGGGGATTAAAAGGTGGTTCAAGGCAAGAGAGAAAATGGAAAGGATGAGGAAAAAAATAATTAAAATGTATTCTGTTTATGTACCAGTTTCCCACAAGGAAAGTGAACATTGTATACTACACGTATACCAATAAAAAAGAAAAACAAGCATTTAAAGTTTGCTAGTAAAATAAAAACAGACTTCTGGTTAAAAAACTATGATTTTAAAATAAACATTTGGAGAGATTTCTCTTTATTAAAGTGAGTCTTCATGTGGGAAAATAAGAAGTTAACAACTAGATTAAGAGTTTCACCACATAAAAGAACCAACCCACCAATGATATTGGCCATGCCTGTAGAACCTCCCCAAATATCTCTCCCATTTCTCTAAAGTTGTATCTTCTAAGAGAAAATGACATTTACATTCATTTATCCTTTATCATGTCTTGATAGAATATGAAGAAGAGACAGATATATAGTGATGAAAACTATTTGAGCAATATTCTGGAGAAAGTGAATATTAGGGCCATATTATTACTGAGTTGGATGGTGCCCAATTTGTGGTCTGCATTACTGTGACAGAATAGTGAGACTAGTCGAGATGTAGGAAAACTGATTTCTCCCAATTACACAGGCTAAGAAATTCAATGTTAAGGTGAAAGCTTTTGTGAAATATCCTTCCTATATGATCTCGTAGCACAAGGCAGGAATGTGGAAGAACATTTGTGCGAGTAAGGAGTGAATGAGGGCAACACATCTTTGTTTAGAAACACACTCCCACAATCATAGCACTTGCCCGTTCACAAGGGCATAGCTGTGATAACCTAACTGTCTCTTCAGATTAAACTCTCAGCACTGTCACACTGGGGATTAAGTTCCCAGCATATGAAATTGGGAGGATACATGTAAAACTACTGAAATGAAAAAATAGCAAAATATATTTTTAAAATAAAAAATACCACATAGAAGATAATCTCACATAATATTTATAAAAGACTGAACATGGAAATATATAGAATAAAATTTTTAAAATAACAAAAGATCCTGGAGATATCTATTCCCCTCCCCACCTAATAATTGGAGTAGAAAAAATTTCCTAAGGCATATGTTTTTTGTAGTCAAAGTCTTCCTTGGAGATCTTATCTCCCCCCTCAGGTTTACAAAAACATCTCCCTACTGATAAATAAATAGTTCTTTATATTGCTGGTGTTTGCAGAATTAATTTGGTAGCCACTTTGAGTGCCTTCCAGCATTAACATCATCAGCCATGTTGACTGAAAACAGGTAAGGGACAGTAAATATTTAGAGTGTGTGGTACTGTCAGTTGAAGCTAGGAGAGAAATAAGAGGATAGGTTCCCTCAGACCATGAATAAGTTAACCAGAAATTGATTTATGGGTATTTTAACAACATATTTATAAAATCAGATACTTTCAATCATGGATTCCATTTGTTTATGGAATTAAAAGTATTTTAAGGAAAGGGGATCTAAAGGCACAGATATTTGATCAGTAATAACTGTCTTGGTAGAATACTGTGGTTTGAATACAACATCCAGGAGACATTTTCCATAACATTCTGGAAGAATTTAGCACATAGGTGTAACTAACCTATGAAGCTGTAAATGTACAAATATTGATCTAACTCAGCATAGATAGTTCTATCTCTGTCTCTCTCTTTCTCTCTCTCTCTCTTTCTCTCTCTCTCCTCCCAAATCTATTCATGTGGCTTATGGAGGATATTAAGGTTATAAATTGACTTATTTAATTTCGGTACAATATCTGCCACTTGGAGTGTTAAAGATTTTTTAAAAGATTTTTTAAAGTGTAAAAATTGAGAGAGTTGAGAAGTATGAGAATACATTCTCAGCCATCCAGGCTGTAATGGTTTTTATACTGACTTTATTTGTAAGCAGCAGGAAATAAAGACATGACTAGATTGAAAGGGCTATATGTAATAAACACAAGGTTGAATATTTTAACAATGAATCTTCTGTAATTTTTTTTTTATGAAAGTGATGCTTTAGTAAAATTAGTCCTGCAGTCTTTTGCAGGGTGGTTTTACATGGAGCAGCTGAAGGTTGAGATTAGTGAAGTGTTTGACAGTAGCTCACAGTTATGGTCATAAGAAATTGCTGAAGGCATTGCTTGATTGGACAATTTCAATATAAGTACTTCCCATATCATACCATAGTGAGTGATATAGTCTGTTTCTAGCTTAAAATATTCATTATTCAAAAGAATGTTCCTAATTATAGCTTTCTGATAATTAATGAGGAAGTTATTATGTTTCTATCTTTGAAATGCTGTGTCTCTTCTCTTTCAATAACTGAAGATAGCTCCTACAATTCCAGAGGTCAGTAAAAGAATCTCGCTTATCATTCACCTGTATTCCATTAGACTTTCTGTGAGTTTGCAAGAACCTGCGGTTTCCTTTTGAAACACTTGACAGCCTTTGTGTGAGCTTCCCCACAGAATAATTTACATAATGATTTAAATCAGAAATTCTAGTACTATGAATCAAGTATATTGTATAAAATGTCTACTTAACTCAAATCATTCCTAGTTCCTATACATAACTTGACCTCTGAATAAGCATTAAATTTTAAAAGCTGTGTTGTGTGACATAAGTTCCAGCTGTGATTCCATACCTGAAAAGCATAACAAAAACTTATGCCAGTAAACACATATATATATGACATCAATAATCCACTTTTATTGTCTAATAGAGCAATGAAGACTATGGTCTCCAATATTCTGAGCAATAGATTCTTTCTATTAGAAAATCTATGCTCTTTTCTATTAAATGTTCAATATAAATACTGGTTTGCAAGATTACATAAGGTAATATTCTCATGGAAATGATTAAGAATATTATATATTTGAGTCTTTCCAGAGCTTCTGTATATTCACATCTGTCCTTTATCCTCGTGCTCTTTTAAGTGTGCGGGGCAATGACCACTGGGAGGAGCGAGCTTACTTTGTCTACTGCTGTGAAGTTGGTTTCAACCATTGGGAGATACAGTCAGATGATTTTAAAGGATTAAGTGCAGGAGAAAGCCTGAACATTTGTTTTTCAATCAGTGTGCTTCAGAGAGTACTGATGACTGTGACATCATCTCTAGAACAAAACCTCCTGTGGCATGTCCCAGTTCCTGTATGCTGAACCCATACTCTGCCATGCATGGATACCACACTTTTTGCCAGGGCAGAAGTAGTTTTCTATAATTGCAAACATCTGAGCTGACTGTTGATTCCTCTACTTTTCCATTAATTGTGCCACCAAATCTTTGTGCTAAATTATCTCTGTTATATTAACAATGTTTTCTATTTGAACCATGATTTTCATTACACTAAGGCTGTATACAAACAGTTCCTTTGGAGAAAATGCAAGCAATAGAGTCCAAATCCTCTTTTCTGGTTTCCTCCATCTAATTCCTTTCTTCATTAATGAATACTTTTAACCCCTTTGTGTGTTCTTCATGACAGTGTGTTTATACAGACATACATAATTTCATAGGCTTTTTTATTTTCTCAAAATATTTCTATATTAACTTGTATAAATCAACCTAACTTTTCAAACTGTTAAATTGTGACTGATAATAATAGAGATAATTTTTGCCTCTGCATTTCTTTGTAATTGTTTAAATTCCAACCATTAAACTACATCCTGACAAGTGAGTGAACATATTAAACATGGTGTTTTCCAAAAGGATGAGTCATTATCCCATTTAATCTGTATTCTCTAAGTATTAGAAAATAATGTGTTTTTCAGATGATTATTGATCAATTGTTTTTCAATTATACCTTCCTTGCATAAGGATATTTGCAATTCATATTGTTTTATCTTTGAATATTGTTACTTGTGTGCATAACTATATTCATATATAGATATGTGTCTATCTGCATTTATATAGAGATGCATATGTAGCGGTAGTTATTAATATGTTGTTTGAAAAAGCACCTTCATATAATGGAGTTTCTACAATGTTATTTTCCAGATAATTTATATTATGATTTTCATATAAAAGTTTTTCAAAATTATAAATCTTACTAATTAATCTTGTCTTATTTCACTCTTAGTGGTTACCATAAGTACATTTTTAAATCCCTATATTGAGACTAATATTGAGTCTAATTTTTATTCAATCTCAGAATATGCTGGAACTATGTTTATTTTTCATGTTTACAAAAAATTTTCCTTTTCTCTCTTCAGGTCATGAATTTTGTCAGTAAAATTCTGAATTTCAAAACATCTCTGTACTTTGTTGTAAACTGTGTTTATTAATTTCTCAGTTATGTTTATCCATGACCTTAGCCGCTTTATCTTTCTTCTTTTTCAAATTCTTTCTGTTTTTTTTCTGTTTCTGTTTCCCTTTCTCTTCCTTTTTTCATATATCTTTCATCCTAGCAGTTTTGTCAGGCTGAATTCCACAATCACACTCTAAAGTGGTTTTGTTTTGTTGTTAGAATATTACAATCTAGTAAGATTTGGTCTTTGGAATAATATATGCATTATTATTTGGCAATCCCTTGAATATAATAGAATTTATATTTTCCTTTTATGGACCTGGCACTTTCCTTACGGAATAAACCACTGCCTCAGAAACAACAAACTAAGCTTAGCGGCTACAAATCACATGGGGTTGAAATCAAAGATTGCATACCACTGGAATGTTACCTGCTTCTTAACTGATACTCTGACACCTTGCAAGCCAGTCACCTTTCTGTCTCTCCCTTCATCCCCTAGATCTGTCCTCAATTCTGGCCCTTGCTTAGAAGCTCTCTTTATTGCCTAAGTCTAATAGACTTTTGCAGAAATGGTGAAGAAAAGGCACCATGGGTCTCTGGAAAGCAGGATAATTGAGATAACATTTCCAAGTATAATTTGAGGGGAAAAGCGCAGTGTAATGTTTCTGATACATCATCACTCACTCTAACCATCAACTCTAACCACCCAGTGGTGGCAAACCTATGGCAAAGAAAGCCTCCCCTATCTGCCTTTGAGTTAAGATGCCCCAGCAGCTGTTAGCGGATAACAGTTGTTTTCTCTAACCTAAAAGCTTAGGATTCAGGTTTAATTGCAGTGTTGGCACTTTGTGATAAACAAATTGGTTGGGGTGGCAGTTTGGACATTCACTCTCTAAAAGGTGCACCACCACTACTTCAAGCTATCAACTTTATTTCTTGCTCTTTCATATTTAGAAATTGTTACATTAATTATACTTGAATAATCCAGGAGAATATTTCTTCTTTCAAAGTAATATGATTAGAACATTTATTTTCAGTATCTTAGTTTATGCAGTATACTATACATTTGAAGATAATTTGAAGTTTTTCCTAAATGACAAAATTGTAAGTCAGACATGGATATAGGAAATTAAAACATAGGTTAAGAATGGACATAGAAAAATCAAGCATATTGCCAATCCTATCCTATAGTGCATCCTTTCCATTTTATTTTCAAAGCTGATCCACTTTGGTCCATTTTTAATCACCTCACTGGGACAAGCTCATCTAAACTACCATCCTGTCTACTTGGATTATTACCCTGTTGTTCAAGAGGTTCCCCTCCCCACCCCTTTCCTTGTTAGGTTTTTACTGAACTTGGTCGTACTGGTGGTTACTTGGTCATACTGTTTGGTGAAAGTCCCATCTTGTCACAGTTCAATCTAAAATCCCCACTGACTTCCACTACTCTTTCCTGGAAACGTCCTTCCCAAGTAAGGCCCTTCCTCACAGTATAAGGTAAGAATGAGCACTGCTCCCAGTCCCAGGCTTATATTTCCATTTCTCTTCTCTAGTTTCTCTAAATAATTAGCATGTCTCAGCATGTGGTATAGAGTTAGTTTTTCAAATTGTCCTTCTCTCATCAGAATAGGAAAACAAAAGAAAAAAACTACTACTATCATTAACTCTCAGAAAAGTCACAGTCGCTAGAGTGTACCTAGTATTTGTTCAATAAGTGCAATTAATTGTATCATTCAGACCCTCCTCTGCTTTATTTACTATATTGTTACTTTGCTGTATTAATTGGTGAGAATTCGCTATGGTATTCTAACAACGTCTGTCTGGATTTACTAGTTTTCTATTTTTTTTTTTTTATATTGTGAAGCTTTAAAAGCTAAACTTTATAGGCAATATGTTTTTTGGTGAGTATTACCTTGTGTTAATATAGAATTTCACTCTGGAGTTAAATTCTGTCTTGTATCAAAATCATAACATTAGTTCTATTTTTATTAATTTTTTTATTAATACTTTTTTTGATAGGTCATATATTTTTCTATATTTTTTTCCATTTAAAATTTTTTCTTGGGTAAATTTAAAAATAGAGTTATGTATTGTAGGGAATTTT
Organism: Hydrochoerus hydrochaeris; assembly: GCA_004027455.1. NCBI lineage: Eukaryota > Metazoa > Chordata > Mammalia > Rodentia > Hydrochaeridae > Hydrochoerus > Hydrochoerus hydrochaeris. The sequence goes on along the minus strand of PVLA01006404.1, from coordinate 70,943 downwards.
TCTAGTCTTTAATAATTTGCAAAGTATTTTAGAGAGTATAGTTCCTTCATATCCTGTAACTACCTTCTAATGGCTAAATGCATGCATATATATTTTTTCTATGACAGATATTTTTAATTAACACCCCAAACTAATCGTCATTTCCCTGCATTCTCTTGCACTTGACTCATATTTCCCTCCCATGGTAGAGAACTCAGTTCCCTTTTATTCCCTCTCGTTTCCCATGTTGACTTTCAAACACAATTTTTAGAATGATATATACTTATGTATATATCATTTATACATTATCATCCTGTAAGTATAGCATTTATGTATAAATACTACCCATTACAAATAATTACATATATTTATATATAATAATTATGTATTACTAACTGTATGCTTATAGGTCTCTTTGACCATGATCATGACACTTCTAGGTGCGTACTCTGTCTCATAATTTTTTAGTACACATACAAAACATACTATCTATAACTTCCTGCTAGTATTTTCAATCTGACTTTTTCCCATCTCTTTTTTTAGACCTATAGCTATCATGTTACATTTAAGCGATCTTTCTTTACCACATAATTCTTTGGGATTACTTCATTTTTAATCCTAATCATTTTTTTCTGGATACGTAAACTTTCAAATTGTTTAATACAGGGGTTTTTTTTGCAGCGGGGGAGGGGAATTGTGTTTTACTCTCTTCTGCTCACTAGATTTCCCTGTCGGTGTATTTTCCTGGCACATTGCCTCTTTATGTTGCTCCTTTTTTATTTTAACACTATGTATTCTCCTCAAGCAACTTGTGGTTCTTTGTGATTGGATTAGACTGATGCAATGTTTTGTTCAAGTGGAAATGATGACTGAAGGCCTCCCATAATGCTAAAAGTATTTTTTGTTAATATTGTTCTTACCATCCAATCCATTGGCCTAACTGGAAGCAAAGCTTAGAACCCTTCCAAGCTGGCAAAATAAGGGGTGATTTTCTTAGACACTGAAAACTTAAGTAAATTTCTTTCACAGACAAAACTATTTTCAGTTCCCTCCACCCACCTCTGCACAATTCCGAAACCTGCTTGAAATTTTTCAAGCTGTGTCCTTGTTTCTCATTGTTCTGTAGTGGAGCTAAAAGTGGAACTAAGCAAGGTACTTGTCTTCCTTTGGGGTACAATTCATGAGTTTAGAGTAGCACTTGGAATTAGAGGTTATATGTAGATAGCAGGTGGACCTATTTCTCCATCTGGTAAGAACATCTTTCTTTAATCATTTAGTATGACAATTAATCCAGTACTTCCTTTCACATTTTATATTTCTCAACTCTGAATTTAGTGTATTTTTATTTTATAGTAATTTTCTAGTGTTCATACTTAGATATGATATTTTTTATATTAATAGCTTTATATTTTCTCCACATTATATGTTTTGGGATTCCACATCATTTTCTATGGGAATTAATCTGGTGTGTATTTATATTTTATATGTGTGCTAAATATTCACACCCTACCGTTGTGCTAAGAGACCATGTTAGAGAGGTATTTTAAGAATATTGCTTGAACTTTTCCATTATTCTAAACTTACTACTTCTAAATTATTTTACATAAGTGTGCCGTTAGTATGATTGACAAATTGGTGATTGAACAACTGGAATGGCACTCATGCAATAACGCAAGGGGACTTGTATTTCACTTAAAATTCTGCCTCACATATTGCCATCAGCACGATCCCGAGACAATCATCAGGTCTGTAAGTCTGAAAACCTGCTCCCTCTGGAGTAAGAATTTCCTGCCTTGGCAAATTGTTCTGATTCAGCTTCAAGGAGAGAAGTCAAACAAGCATTAACATTTCAACCCTGTCGCTTCTTAACATCAGAAAAAAATATAACACAAAGCCAAAAACATACTATCCAATGTTACTTGTATAATTTCTAAGAAATACCTTAGTACATTGGATTTTTTACAAATTATTATCTTTTTAACATTTTTTTACTTGAATGTAATTCAACTAGATATTAATGCAGAAAATACAAAAAGCTTAATTCTATGAAAAACATGAAATTTCACAACAAAATAATTATAGGGTAATAACAGTTATTAGTATAGAATCTCTTGAAGAAATGTCATAACATTTAATTATTATGCTCATTATTCTTTTCTATTTCTTAATTTAATCAGTATTTATTGAGCACCTACTGTGTAATAAAGTACTAGCAGCACACTGACATCTGGGAAGTCAAGAAAATAGATTCAGGTTTCTTTGCGGAGTTATAATCTTGGGGAGTGTACGGCAGGATAAACTCATTTTCTTTTTTCTCACACACAGTAAAATTAAATCTAATGGTAGAGGGCCTAAGAACAACACTAAAAACTCAAGTCATCATGTGCAAAAATTTGCTCCATATCTTGGAAATAGAATAGACTGACAATTTAAAATGCTTCCTTTTGACATGTTGTGGGGAGCAGCTGAGCTGGAGATGGGCCACACATTCGGGGCTGCAGCAAGGCGAGCCCCGAGAACATGGAGCCCAGAGCCCAGCCACGTAAACCCGTCACTGGGACTAGAGCAAAGCCATTCCGTCAAGTGTATGGTCTCGGTGTTTTTCCCCATTACCTACAGCACAGACAGCTCTGAGATTATTTTGCTTTCAGCGCTCTCAGCAAAACTTGGTGACCTGGCAGTTTCACCCATGTTGCCCTCCCCCGCCTTTTTCCTGTGTGTAAATAAAGATGCAGACCATGCTGGGTTGTCACTGCCTCAGAGTGACAGAGGTCAGGTCCCACCTGTCCCTACTTTCCCTTTAGTATGTGTCTAATTCTTTCTTAGTCTTCCATCACCTTCCTCTCAGGACCTCACTGCCTGCATGGGTTGCAGCAACACGTGAAAGTTAAATCATCAAAATTAAACAACTGTAAAAAGGTTAAATTTGCACTTTAGTTTGGATCATTTCATATAGCTGTATAAATTTAAAATAGATTCTATGTTAGTCACTTTTCTTTTGGTGTGACAAAAGTTCGAGATAATTACAATATTATAACGAAGACATACTATTTTGCCTCGCAGTTTTAGAAGAAGTAGTCTAGGATCAAATGGACCACTTCCTTCAGGACACTGCTGAGGGTGCCATGTGGTGAGGCAGGGAGTACCTAACCACATGGCCTGAGCAAGAGAGAAAGAGGAAGAAGCTGGGGTCTCAGAATTCCTGTGAGGGACACCCCAGGGACTAGACCCTCCCACTTGGCCCAGCTCTTGGTTTCCGCCATGTTCCAATAAACTTGTTCCATGTTCCATTTTCCAGATGCAGACCAAGCCTTTAGCACATGCCCCTTTGGAGGACATCACAGATCCATGCTGGATCAGTTAATGTTATTCTCTTTCCTCAAATGTGCAGCCTACAGACACAGCAATTCTAAAGAAAGTGTGATTTTAAGATATGCCAATCCCTCTGAAATAAGATTGTCATACAGAAACGGGGCTTTTTCATTTGATGCCAGGGTCAACATTCTGCCAGTATCTCTAGTTAAAAAATGAAAATGTCAATCAATCATCATTTGTTTCCAAATATCAAAATACTTGACACTATACAGACAGAGCGGTGAAGAATTGAATTTTCATGTGTTGTATTTTTCCCCCACAAGAATATATTATTCAGCAATTGAAGAATTTTCTCAATTCAGAATAAATCCATCAAGCTTTAAGGAAAATAAGAATAGTTTAAGCCTTGTAGGGAAGACATTCTAGGCCACTGTGTCAGTGTGTTCTGATGACACTTACAGGATAATTACTCCTTTAACCCTTCGCCATTCTTTCCTCAACCTCTGCAAGAAAAATAAATCAGATCAACTGAATTTTATGTGTAAGCATTTTTTTGTCATTTTAGGCTAAAATGAGTCCACCTTTTTCATGATACTGTACCACTTGAGCCGATGACCTTCAAAGCAATCATATGTAACAGTAAAAATTGAATTTAAAAATTCACAATAGTATCCCTGCAGCCTCAGAATGACTGGTATATATATATGTATATGCATAATCCTAAAGTTATATGTGATATTTATAAGTTACAATATATAAAAATACTTTCATATATAAACATACATTTTATTGTTTTAGAATGTTCAATATTGCTTCTCATCAGAGATTGCAAATTGAACAACATTGAGATCTGATTTCACTGCAAAAAGAAGGGGTATTATCAAGAAATCAAGTAATAACAAATGCTGATGAGGCTGCAGGGAAAAAGAAATCCTTCTACTATGTTAGTGGAAATGCAAACCAGTACAACCACTTTTGAATTCATTTTGGATATTCCTCAAACAACCAGAACCAGCAATTCCATTTGACCTAAGTATCCCCCTTCTTGGTATCTTTCTAAAACACTCAAAGACATCACATCACATTGTTGTGTCTATATCCATGCTGAAAGCAGTATGCTTTAGAACAGCTAAATCTTAGAAACAGCCTGTGTGTCCATCAGCAGATAAATGGATTAAAAATGTGATATTTATGCACAACAGAACACTACTCTGACACAAAGAAGGATAAACTTGAATCATAAGACAGATGCACACTGAGGCCATCATATTAAGAGAAGTAAATCAGACACACAAGCTTAAATATGGCATGATTTTTCTTATATGAGAGACCCAAAATAAAACAGAAAAAAGTAAAAGATAATAGCAAGTAGGAAGATAGGTGTTTCTTAAATAGGAGGGACTCAAGCACTGCAACTATGGGGGATGGAAGGACGGGAAAGAGATGAAATAAAGGAATTTAATTGTGTTATACACTTGTACCAAATCCTGAAAAGAAAGGAAATATGTACAAATGCAAAATAAAAACTGAAAACAAAAATAGATACAGTATACTGCAAGTTGCAATTCTTGCAATTTCACTGAAATAAATTCACCCTGTTATTACTTCTTATAGATCGTTCCATGATTTTATCTAAATTCTTATATGATGCTCAAATTAAAGTTATAAAAGTTTTGGTGAAAATATATATATATATATATATATATATATATATATATATATATATATATATATATATATATCACTTACTTCACATTCTGTTTACTTATAGAGTATTGCTATTCCATAACTAATCATCTGTTTCTCTGAAAGTTGTTCCTTCTCCCACACCAAGTTACCTGATCCAAGCAGAAAGTCTAGGGCGCAGAGCACACTGGGAAGATATCTAAAAGTCAGTAGCATCTCCACTCACCTTCAGAACTTGTACAGAATTGAATATTCTCACAGATCATTTAAAGATGATTGCTAGTTCCTTGGGGAAATTTAAATATATCTAAAGACCCTTACAATTTAAAAAATGCCGTCTATATTCTAGTCATTTCTCGATGCTCCTCACCATATCCGCTCTCGTTAATATGAGACTGGAAAGTTCAGCACCTTCCGGTTAACACCTTGCAGGCCTTTTCTTCTTCTTCCTGTTCCTCAGACATTACAGCCACAGGTTACTGTGTCTTAGGAGAGCCTTTGAATTTAATCTTTAATGAAAACGTTTTAATTTATTTTTTATCCCTTGCAATTTCTTCTGTTTATATACTCTTGGGGAAGTTTAATAAATATTTCTTTGTCATCCTGTGGTTTAGATTTATCTCCAAAAATATTTAGAGGGTTATATGTATTTACAATTAGTTTATGCTTTTTATCTTAATAGAAGGAGACAGTAGAACCTTTGGCTGACTATTCAGTTGATTAACTATTTTGAAATTTTCTTCCTTTTGTGTCTGGAAAATTTTTGTTAGTTTCTTTAATTAATACTCAGTGATTTGATGTTTATATAATTAGTTCATTTCCCATATGTCATAACAAGCTGTGAAGATAGTACAGAATATATTTTTTAAATTTTTATGTAAAACTTTCAAAATAAGTACCTTGAGGATAGAGGCACAGTTCAGGGGTAGAGTATTTTTCTAGCATGTGCAAGGCTCAGTTTCCATTCTTTGTACCACAAAAACAAAACAAACAAAAAATAAATGTCCTAATCAAATAAAAATATTCATTATAAGGAATTTGTATCTGTACATGATACATCTTGATTCTTTTTACTCCCTTCCCCTATCCTCCCTTCAACTCCTCTTCCTCTCCTTACTTACAAAAGCTTTGTTTCCGTTTTTTATTCTTTTCTTACTTTTTTTTCTTTTTCCTGGTCAGCAGTCTTAGCAAGAAGGAGAATGCAAACCTAGAGACCACAGTGTTGTAAGACAGAAAATTACAAATTCTCCCTTTAAGTCCCTGCAGACCCGGCTGTTTAGGGCTAAATTGCTGCGCACAGCCCTCTGGCTGTGCCGGGAAAGAGTAAATGCCTGGTGATCTGAAGTCAAGATAACCACAGCCGAGGCAACCAAGGACATAGGCCCCTGACACCCACTGTTCAGGAGTAGTAAAGCCACCAATTTTAGAGATAAGACAGTCTCTTGATTGGCAAAATTTACTACTTTGAAAGTCTTTGAACTGATTCCTAAGGTTCTGATTAGTTCCCAGGCTTACCTCAGTATCCCATACCTTTGTTTGAAAACCAAATAAATACAAGGCACCCAGAGAAGTTCTTTGTATTAACCCACAGGGAATCTCAAACACTTTTAGAGGGTTTTGATCCTGCTGGAGCCCTAAAATCATACCACTTATGTCTTTTATTTAAGCTGTTGGCTGACCACTGGTTTAGGAGATTGGGGTTAGGCCAAGACTCGGATAACTGGTGCCAAGGGACCTGAAGTCCTTGGACTGGGAATTTTTAGCCTGAAGGAGAAAGTTCACTCAAGGTGACAAAAGTTCAACATGGCCTTCAAAGGAAGAAACTTCACCTGGGACACCTGAGGAAGAGAGGGAAAGAAAAGCCTTCCACAAGGAAGGCCTTCTGCAGAGTTGTCTGAACAGAGCTCTTCAAACTCCAATTGATTGCTCATTGCTTATGACTGCGGAATAGAAAAGGGGAGATGCGGGGAGTGGCTGAGATGAGTTGAGCCAGTGGTCAGTGAACTCCTTGGAGCTAGAGCAAAGCCTGTCCCAGGAACATGGACTGCCAAAGGCAAAGAGTGTAAACAAGTTGACTTCTAACTCAATTGCATTGCAGTAGGTGTCTGGCCTTTGTGTTCCTCCCTGTTAGCTACAACGCAGATCGCTCTGAGAATATTCTACTTTCCATGTTCTCAGCGAAACACTGAGACTGAGCACTTTCGGCCCCCTCATGTACTCACCTGGCGTAGATTGTACTGGGTTGTCGCTGCCTCTCCCAGAGAGTTATATGCCACCTGGTCACAGCTTTCCTTTTCTTATGTGTTTTGTGTTTTCTTTCTTTCTTTTTTTTTCAACCAGTAAACTAAGGACAAATAACCATTTTCTTTATTACAATATCTTAAAGGCCATGTGATGCATCTCTACTTCCTACAATGAACATTTTTATAATAAAAATCAGGCATATTTATACAAACAAGAAACAGTATTGCTGTACATTTTGGGGAAACTAAATATACTGACTACAACTTTTAGTTAATAAAGTGAGCACAAGAAATATATGAAATGTATACAATTATAAAAAATCCAGTATTTTAGTTTCATTGAGGGAACTGATAACTGGGAGATAAGAAATTTCTGGTCCTTTCATGATCTCCCCTCTCAGGATACCACTGGTCGCATGGGCAACAGCAAGCAATGAAATCTACTTAGTTCCTGGACTTATATACTCTCCTTTTTTCCAGACAGTTTCTTGAAATTGCATGTGGCATCGTGAATGATAATGTCCCATCCCTCTATGGTATCATATTAAAGCTGATACTCCATCTGCATGCTTATTTGTTTATGTCAACATTGTAAGGGACTGTTGTCTTCTGTGTAGTGACAGATTGTGATGGCGTCTCCTTGATGCAGAGTGACTCCATTGGTGGTGCTGTTTCCTCTGTTAATGGATGAGCTTTTGTTTATGAATGTTGATTTCGATCTTGTGGGCAGGTCGAGGAAACTCATAACAAGCATATGTTTTTATTGTAGTGTAAATGCATTGTTATCTCTGTCAAGATCAAAAGATTTAAGGTAGTTAACATGCCAAATGGTTCTTTTTTAGGGAAGGTACCATGTGAAAGAGTTAGTGTTAGTTGATGCCTTTCAGTTGGTGCAGCAGAAATGGCAAATCAGCTGTGGGAAGTCAGAGCTCTTATTTTGGCATCTGTAAACCTCTATCTCAGCCAAGGTAGCTACTTTGTAAATAACTACATTGTACCAGTACAGGCTGACTATGGTATATTAAGCCATTCTTTTTAAATTGCTGTTTAGAACCTCAACTCTGTTATATGTTCTTTGGTGGGGACTTACATAAAATGCAAAGATCTTTCATAACTCTGACTATTCCCAGAAGTTCATGTGTGCCTGAGCAATCAAGTCTTCCAATACCCTCTTCCAATCCTTTGACTAACTAGCCTCTGAGTCCATGTAAATTCTAATCAGGATCTTTATATTTCCAAAGGAGATGATTGGATATACTATATAAAATTCTGCACTTTAAGAGACTCCCTACCAGCACTCTTTCCCAGCTATCCCTGGATAGGGGCTAATACACAACTGTTAGGCAATTTCCATGTTTTTCAACTACTGACTTTATTCATCAATGTAAAATTCTTGGACTTTCTACCCTTTATCAATGGGTCCTAACGGTTCTTCCAAGCAGCTCTTTGCATGAATTGAACTAAGGACCTAGGGGGAATAGTAGATGCTATGGTGGTCATGGCTACACCCTATATAGTTTCTGTGTGCTATGGTCCCAGACAGTAATTCAAGAGTTCAATCTTACATCTGGTAGCTTCAAGGCCTGTTCATTCTATGAGTTAGTCTTTCTGACTAAGGTCACTTCATAGCAGTTCTGTCTGTGACATTTGGGCCACATTGTCAGCCTAACTGGCATGTAGGGAGCAGGCTTTTAAAAAACGTTTAACTCATTGCTTCCACTGGTCTAGATTTTACTCCAGAATAATGGAGGCTTATTTTGTGCTTCCCTCTGGGCCTTGCTGTAAACTCTACATGGTTTTTCCAACACAGATATCTCCGATATGATTGGGTCTGCAAGATCACATGAAATAGCAGGACTTCTTAAATCTCAACCTGGATTTGAAACAGTATTTACTATTCTTATTTTGATTTTAAAAACAGAAAAAGCATAACAATGAAGCATAATTTCAAAACAAAATAATAGGAGATTAACACGGGTTAATATATTGCATATTGTTATTTTCAAAATAGTTGTTCAGATTACAAAATATAGGAATGAGAAATAATCAAACAATGAAAACCAGAAAACCAATTTCTCTTTCTGATGAGCTAGAAGAGATTAGTAGTATATCATATATATATATATATATATATATATATATATATATATATATATATATTATTTGATTATCCTGGGCACATTCAAAACTTACGGTTTTAACCTGTCAAATACGTGGTTCAGCGGTATTCACGAGTGTCTCACAGAAGTCTACAATGGGCCTTGCTTTCTTCTGAGTAAGAATTATAAGATAAAATAGTATGTATTTAGGTTTGAAAAGAATGTCATATACTATTAACCATCCCTAACATTCTGTGCTGGACCTCACTTCCTCTCCTCTCAGGCACAGATGAGCCTATGGGAATAGTCAGAGTTATAAAAGATCTTTACATTTCATATAAATCCCCACCAGAGTGTATAACAGTCATATTCAAGTTTACCCCTGCCTTTTTTTTTTTTTTTTTTTTTTTAGTACCGGGGTTTGAACTCATGACCTTGTGCCTGCCAGGCAGGCACCTATGCCCCTGAGCTAAACTCCCAGCCCTCCCCTATCCTTTCAGAAGCCTATAATCCCTATTTCTGTCAAATAGCCTGTATCTCCTGTGTTGAGCTATAGTCTTTGGAAAGTATGTACTAAGGACTTTTCAGTGATGCTGCTGTCTCGCCCATTCACATACTCTTCATTATTTTGGCAAAGGAACTAAATCTCTACCAGGAGTTCTGGAATCTATTGGGTGTCACGACCTTACAGAATCCACTGTAGCATGCTCCATTTGCTGAGCATTTTGATCACCTATTACCCACTGTCACACTGGTTCATGGGTTGCTCTTTCATTTATTGCATAGCACTGCATTTTTCAAGCATTTGATATTTACAGAAGCACTAGTTTGTGCAGTCTCCAAGTATCTTTCTTTTCCCTTTCCTTTTTCTTTTGTTTCTCTTCTCTTCTCTTCTTTAGAAACAGGGTCTCACTGTGTAGTTCAGGCTGACTTGTACTCACTTTGTGGCTCAGACTGACTTAGAACTCATGGCACTTGTCCTCCCTCAACCTCCTGATTGTTGGGATTTCAGGCATGTGCCACCATGCCTGGCTTCTAAATGTCTTTCCTTTGTGTTAAATCTTGTAGCTTGAAAGAGGAGTCTCATATGAATAAACTCATGTTGGGAACCACAAATTATACATTGAAGCTAGACCCTAGAGGCCTTATGGTCCTGCAATGCTGTGATGCTCCAGGGCAAGATGATATCAGTACAGGATCGCCTGCACCCTCTGAGTCATCCACACTGATCCTTGTCAACATGAGATCCTCATCAGTTTCAGATCACTGTGACCTGCAGCCTTCTAAATCATTTGATACTCCCTCTAGCTATTGTGTGTGTGAAATAAATAGTGGGTAGCTCAGAATGTCATTGTCTCTGCCACCCTGAGGCAGTGACCTTCCCATCCCACTTTTATGAATTACTAAACTCTTTTCCTATCCTTTGCCATATCTCTCAATAATCTCATCTTTACACAAGTACACAATTCATCACTTCTATGTTACCTGTCACTTTGAGAATCCATTCTTATATTCCTACTCCCAATTCTCATCTGTATCTTGTCTAGTACTTCAGACCTTCCAATGAACACTGTTCTCTTCTTTTCAAAACCTAACACTTTTCTGTCTTCCTTATATTACAATTTAACTCAATTTAATAATTGATTGGTGAAAATGTATTTGGGGAAAGGTTAAGAGAGAAATATGCCTTCAAGCATGGGGGCAGCAGTGCTCTTCAGAAGAGAGGCCACGAGGATTGCACATTTTCAAGGGGATCATTTCATATGCCCCTAATTTCATCTCAGGATCCCTTTCTGCTGCATCAGTCTTAGCATCTAGGTAGCACAACTGCTGGAACTAGAAGTTCGAATTTCTAGAATTTTGCTATAAATCTCAGTATGGCTTTAGTATGTCCCTAAATGGTTTCTATGTTCCCATTTCAAGAGATGAGCTTTGTCTTGTTTACTATAAAGGAATATTCCTTGTTTTCACATATAACAATTGCTGATTTATTAGCCCAACCTTTTATTAATTAATGTTAAACTGTTAATGAATTATTAAATATTAAATACATGTGTATTAACTTAGAATTATTAAAAACTATGCACCACTAGTTGCCCCCATCAACAGTTATCCAGTTACATCCATCTTTTAAATATAACTGTTGAAAACATGAAACACGAGTTTCTTTTTCACTGATCTTCAACCCAGGCCTGGTGACAACGAAACAATAAGTTACAGGATGTGCTTCTATACTTAAGAATTTGTGGATTGGTATTTTTATGTGGTTCTCAAGTCTGCTACTCTACCCTGTTTGTGTTTCCCTGATTAAATAACTTTAGAATTAAGATTTTCATTCTTATCTAAAATGTCTTCTGTCCTTAATTTCTCTTACCCTGATAGTAATGTGACTGGATTATTGTGTAGTCCCTATGTCCCTGCTAATTTTTCATACCAGTGAAAAGCTTCTAGAATCTTGTTATAAAAATTAGAGTACTCTACACAGATCTGTGCTAAGCCTGCTTAGGCATTTAGTTTAATTCTTCTTATTGTCACTTAATGAATTGGGATTTTAAATAAGAGAAGTACAAGCAACAGGAGGTTAGATCAGTTTGTTACTTATTTTATTATTCCAGAATGTACTTTAAATCAATTTTAATGAATAAAGATAACTTTAATGTGGAAAATAGTGATCACTAGCTGTATCCTTTCTTGCTTTAGGAATGATCTCTACTCCCTGGATGACAACTTATGGGTGAGAGCCTATAGTTTTAAGCATTAATTGATGTTGTTAATTTAGACCTTATGTAAAAAAACTTAAATGAAGGTTTTAGTTCCTTTTTTATTAATTTCTTAGAGCCAATAATTTAAAAAAACAAATGAACAAAAAGAATAAAAAACAAAGTCTTCCCCCCCACAGTGGTCTCGTATTACTGCATAATAAAGTACCTTGTAAGTAAAGGAAAGACATAGGACAGTGCATACTTATCCATTAATAGGCCCCTGGTCATCAGGGATGGATTTATCTCAGGCCACATGCCTGCGAATCAGTGAGAATGACTACTCTGTGTGCTTCTAGGACTCGTGGACTAGTGAACTTGGAAAAGCATGGAGAATAAGAAATAAGATGAAATACAACCTGATTGATCATTTAAGATGGCAACTAGATGCAAAAATTATATTATCTTTGAAGTGTTTAGGAAAAGTAAAGATAGTAAAAGTTATTTTTATTTACTTATTTAACAAATATTTAATACTTACATGGCACATGCCAAGCATTATGCTAAATCTTAGAGATGCAATTGAGCAAATAGACATATTGCCTCCCTTTTTTAGCAGCCTACTGTATGATGCATCCAAGAACACATATTCAAACTAAAAACTCAGATTCTAATTTTGCACGCTCTTTTCATGTGGCAAAACTTAAACTTAGGTAAGTTTACATAAGAAAGTTGCTACTTCTTTCATGTGAAATGGTTAAAAACTTAAATTTGCAAGAAGGTTATAAAATCCGTAATTCTGTGACTTGTTGTGTAAGCTTGAGCAACTCACTTTGGTGTGTATAGTTTGACTAGCATTTTTATGTATAATGCAAAATAAGTGTAACTGATCATTTTTATTTTCCTAGTGCAAAATGCTCTCATTCTCATGTGAATCATTTACCTTTCTCCTCTTGCCATCTTCTTACCTTTCTCCTCTTGCCTTTGTCTTCATTGCATTCTCCTCCATCTGTGGTAATGAAGGGCATGAAGTACAGGCTTGCCAATTTGCCTTGGTCTGTGACTTTAAACCGTGATGCCTGTTACCAGTTTCCTCGCCTATTGAGCACTGAAAGTCCACAGTGGTCCCTCGGTCTCTAGAGCACAGTGTCTTTGTTTCTTACAGGTAGACTGAAGGTAACTGAATTCTTTCTTTCTCCCTACATCAGGAGGTAAATGTAATTCTCCTTTCCCTTCTGTGTGGACTCTACTATGATTATTTAACCATGGCATATGGTGGAATCTGTACGGTGCATGTCTTTCAAAGACTAGCAAAATCTGCCCCATCTTTATGTAAAAGCTGCTTCTTGTGTTACATGCTTTTAGAACCTAGAAGCCATGCTGAGAGGATGACAAGCCACCCACAGCAGCCATGATTTATAGCACAACTAAGACCATGCTCAATCGATCTAGCTGTGTGCTCAGTTTAGCACCCATATGAAATGCCAGGCACGTGAAGGAGCGCTTTAGGTTCTTTAAACATATCTCAAGCACTCAGATAACATCTACCTCAGCAGCCATCTAATTCTACTGCATAAGGAGCTGTAAGCAAGTACTTCCCAGATGACCCTACCAATCCTCAATGCCTAGGTAGGGCATAATCATCATGTTTTACTGGAATAGCAGTGAAATCAGGGGTAGGTAGTTATAATGCAGCAAAAAGCTGGAACAGTAACAATAAGAGCCACTTACTTTATAGGTGTCTTCTTAGGGTTCTATAATTTAATATTCATAATTTTAATTGTACAAATTCAGGTATCCAGTATATAACCAGCTCTCTTGCTTTCTCTGCACTCTCTATTCCTACTTGCTGATTTGTTTCTTTCCTTTTACACTTACCCAGACTCCTGCCTTATCAATGCATAAGCACAACTGGATAACCTTGAAAATGCTACACCTCTGTCACATTAAGATGATCATTCAGATATAGTTAGTTTACTGTAGCTTTGTGACTTTGTGAAAGGCATTTGCTTTTAGTTCCAATTTAGCTCCAGTTATATATCTTTAGAGAAAAACAGCGTATCTGCTTTGGTTACTTTTTTTATTACCGAGACAAAATACTCAACACTCAAAGTTAAAGGAAGTTTTATTTTGGCACACAGTTTATAGAGATTTCTGTCCATAGTAGGGTGGCTCTAAGGCAGGCTGGCCTGGCAGACAGGCATCACAGAGGAGAAACAATGAAGGGCGGGCAAATGGCAGCAAAACAAGCAATAAGAGACCTTTTGTATGCCCGCTTTATATTATATCTAGGTTACTGGAGTTAGGGCAGGTGCTGAACCAATCAGTGGACTGATTTAGTAACCGCACACCCTTAATACCAGCATCTGCACTCCAGATTCAGCCACCTCTGAAAAAGTCCCACCTATGGCTGTGAGGCTTAGGGGGACATTTATACAAACCATAACAATGTCCCCATGTGGTTGTGGAAAAGATTATAAAAGAAATGTTATTTATGTCACCTAGCGTGTAAACTTCTTTATAGTTAACAATGTGAAAACAGTAAATATTTCCTCCATTTTTATCTCATTCCTTAATTATAGCCCTATTGATGACTGTTGTATCACTGGTTCAGGCCAGTAAAGTTCATTCGCTATTTGGAAGCTCCAAGGGAAATACAGACCAGTGGCAACAGCTGACACGCCTTTACTACGACTTTACTCTCTCGGTGGTGCAGGGAGCAAGGCTATAAAACCCCACCTTTATATAGTACAGCGCACAAAGCTGGCAAGTTAACAAAAAGTTACAATATGCAGATTACTTGTTCATATATTTACTGAACAAATGTTGGCTACTACCATAGATTGACTCATTAGCAAAAGAAAGCCCTAGGCCTAAGGCAAAAAGCCTGAGCTTTGACACCTTGGGTAACCTGACCACACAATGCTGTCCTTGCAGAGTGACATGGATGGCCACCATCTGATCCCTACTATACCCCAATGTCCTTACCCACATGGGCCCAGGTCACTGAAAACATAAAACCTTCAGTGAGTGAGAGTTTCTTCAGCTCATTACGCCTTTCAAGTAAGGGAGTCTGATTATGGCATAGAAAATCACTTCTCCAGTGGTTGTTTTTACATGTTGAATCTAAACAATGGTGTGTTTAATTAGCACAATTTGTTTCAACTCACAGAGGCACTTTTACATATTCTCACACCATAGCGTGTTTACCCCAAATAGACAACTTAATTACTTAAGAAAATTGCTTGTATTTATAGAACTGGGGCATTATTAGAAAAATGAACTGAAAGTGTGAAATAGAGGCTGAAAGAATGCCAAATTCTTATTTTTGTTTCATTTTTAAAATGTTAATTAAGATATAGCATCCATAATTATTCTGGACTTAGTACAAGTGAACAAATAAGTCACTTTGCCATGTATAAAAGGGAAAATGAATCTCTTTTGGCTTCATTATCATGAATTCCTAAAACCTAAGCAATTGCTGCTACACATAGTACAGCTACTTACTGTAGTAGCACTCTGTCTCATCCATGTGGAGAAGTTCACTGTGCAATAAAAAAAAATGTTTTAGGAAGTCACTTAATAAAATTAGGATGAATATGGCAAATTGTGTTATGAACTAAAATTTCTTTAGAGTGAAATAAGAGAAAGGTATTAAATTTATCTTGACTCTTCTGTGGCTTTTAGATTTCTACTTTTCTAAAGCAAAATCCTTAGGAAGAAAGGCAAGGGTGTGGGAATGGTACAAACAGATTTTGCAGATATTAAAGAAACCGTTTTTTTTTTCAGAAGGATCACTTATTTAAATGATAATTTTAAACTCTACTATTATTAGAAATTAAATAAGAACTAGTCCTAACAGTTTCATTTGGGGGTGGGGAAACACATACATTAATGAATAGTGTGATAAAACCAAGCCATTTAACTGTAAAATTGATCTATGTTCAGAATGATATAGGAACATGGGAGAATACATCAGTTCCATTCTGTCCAGGAGAAAGTGATCCAGTAAGTGACTTTTAACTGAAATTGGCTGATGGATGTCTGTACTCAGACTCATCCTGAAGCAAAGTAAATGTGTAGTCAGTCTGTATTGAATCAGTTCAATAAATGTGGTGATATGAAGAGGTTTTCAAAAAGAAGAATATGAGTAAGGTTGATACGATACAAAATGTTAAATTGTCATTTGTTTGTGAGTTCGTAGGTCAGCCTGGTAGGAACCAGATCTTATAAAGTAGTAAGGTTTGAGAATAACTTCAAGGGATCAGTTAATCAGAAGATATATATGAAGCACAAAATATCCATCCCCGATGTTCACGTTGCAACATGCCCTGCCCCAGATTCAACACACAAGTGGAGGGTCATTGCAAAAATGGTATTTGGATTATAAAATATTCTTAAATTATATTGTGATAATTATACAGTTTAATACTTTGTGATCTATAAAGTCACACATAGTAGTTTACTTTATTTGATCTAAACAATCAGGATATCCTTCACAGATTATGCTAGAAATATTCCATAGATAAGCACTGTCAGCCTAATAGGACCAATATAAGGTATGAAGATTTCCTTTCCCTGGACTTGTGCTACTGAGATATATATATATATAATATATATATATATATATATATATATATATATATATATATATTATATATAACAGTATATATATATCTACTGAGATATATATATATATATATATATTATATATATATATTATATATAACAGTATATATAATATATATATATAGTTTTGTTTTATTTTAAAGAGAGTAAAACAAAACAGAACAAAGCATATCAGAAGAAAACAATGTAAGTAACACAGATTTCAAAGCAAGACAACAGGAGATCATCACTGGCTATCATATTGTCTCTTGTTTTGTTCTAAATAGTCATCCGTATCTTCACACACAATGAATTCATGCAAAACAAAATAGTATAAAACTGATCAAGACAGAGTAGTGAAAGCACTATAGACCTTCAAAACCAGAAAATAGGGAAATCAACAATGGCTACCCTGTGTGATGTCTCTTGCTCTCTTCAAAATAGCTGTCCATACCTTCATGTATGTTGAAATTAAACAATAAAAAGCAGACTAAAATCACTCTGAACAAAGAATAAAAGCATTATTGGATCTCACAGCATGATGATAGTGAATCAGTAATGTATACCATAATGTCTCTTTTTCTTCAAAATAGCTGTTCATTTCATCACACATAATACAATTGATTCTTGTATACTTTTTAGGAGGCATGTATAAGTCTCTACATGTACACCTATCCTTTCTGCATGAGAGCGAAAAACCAAACAAAACAAATTACTAGAAAAAAATGAAACAAAAAAGATAAATAAATAACAATAGCAAAGAGCCCAAAACAGTGATGATATAGGCCTTCAAAACAAGGTGGTAGGCACATAACTAAGGTTGTTATTTTACATAATGATCTTCAAAAAAGTTCCTCAGATCACCAGACACAAACATGCAAAATTGTTCCAATCCTATGAATGTTAACTGTTTTGTTCCAAGAACTAAAAGAATTTGCTACTGGTATATCTATAAGGGAGTTTGTCAAGATCATCTCATTTCTTCTTTTCCAAAGAGAATGAGGTAAAACACTTTGCAGGCTACTAATAATACTCTGATTTTTTTAAATTGAAAAACTAGAAGAAAGACATCCAATGTTTAAAGTTTTAATACTTTGCCATATTTTATCTTAAGAATTGGCATTTAAATGTGAATGGTCTGAATGCAATTCCTGCCTGAAACATCCTGGGTATGTTATAAGTTATTTAAATCTTCTCTGAAACCATTTCTGTACTTAACAACTTGTAACAAACCAAAATATCAAACTCACAGCATTGTTATGAGAATTAATAAGGTACCAAACACTGACACAGTACCAATCCTATACCAGGTGCTCAGTAAACATTTTTTTCATTTCTTTTTTTCCCATTTTTCTCTCCCAGATGCCAAATGATCTCATTCAGGTACACTGGATGAAACCTAGGACGTTCATTCCTGAAAGTAAAGACCTTCCATCTTGGTCCCTTCATAGCATGTTCCTTTCCCACACCTCAGAATTTCACATAAAGAGCACTGAGTTGCTCAGTTTTATGTTTGGTAGCTTTGTGTTATAAGGCAGATGTCAAATATCTGATGTGTTCAGAGGTAGAACTTTTTGGAAAGTAACTGGATGACTGGATCAATCCATTGATGAGTCCCTAGATGAAGGCGGCTCGGAGATGGGGCCCATTTAGAGAGGTGCTTCACTTGGGGCTTGGCTTTGGCGGAGATGACTCTCACTCCTGTCTTTACTTCCCTCCCTCTGCTTCCAGCCGCTGTGAATGGAGCAGCTATCTTCTGCCCTATCCTTCTCCACATATGCCTGTCTCAGAGCTGATTGACCATGGAGTGAAACCTCTGCACCTGAGTCAAAGAATTTGCTCCTCTTTAAGCTGCAGGTGTCATGTATAATATTCAGGCAACCAGAAGGCTGACCAGTGCACTGTGATTCCTAACACGATGACAAACTATAAATGGAGGAGGAATGTTCATGTGTCTCCAAATTCCTAGCATACTTTCCTCTGGTTGATTGATTCTAACTCAAGGGTTAAAAGTAATATGCAAACTGGGTGTGGTGGCTCACGCCTGTAATCCCTCCGGAGGCTGAGGCAGGAGGATCGTTGCAAGGTCCAGACCAGCCTGGGCTACAAAGTGAGCTCAAGGCTAGTCTAAACTGCATAGTGAGACCTTGTCTCAAAAAGACAAAAAAAAAAAAAAAAAAAAGTAACATGCAGTCTGACCAAATTCTCTCTAACAGGGAATTCATAATTCTAGAGGAAATTAGTTTTTATACTTTTCTTCATAAAACATTAACCTTTTATATTCTGTAATTTGAAACATACAGGGAAGTTACAAGGATAGTACATGAAACATTGGATATTTTGAGAGATTTTAGATGAATTATTACTCAATTTAAATTACTTTACCCCTTAAGAATAATGACTGTCCCTGACAAAATCACACAATTATCAAAATCAGAAATTTCATATTGATATGAGGCTGTGGCACAACTGTCCATATTAAATTTTCCTTGCTTCAATAATAATTCCTAATTAATATTATGCATTGTCTCTTCCTGCCTCCTTGAGCATGGACCAACCTAATAATCTGTTGAATTTAGCATCAGGTCAGTGCAAGTGCCTAGAACATACTCTTGAGGTTTTTTTTTCTTTTTTTACTTTGAAAAAATTTTGAAGAATTCAAGACAAGTGTTTATAGAATATCCATTAATATAGGCATCATCTGAAGTTTCGTTTTGGTTAAATTTAAGGTTCCAGAATTTTTGCAGAAATACTACAGAAATATTGTGTTCCTTGCAATAAACTTCCAGTACAATAGAAAGTCAGTATTTGTCCCAATACTTATTACACTGACTTCAATAACTTAGTTAAGATATTTTTCTAGGATTTCTACTATGAAGATAGAATAAATAAAAATAAAAATCATTAAAAATAAAAATACAGTACTGGGAAAAGTATGATGTTAAATTCTTGTTCTTCTTTAAGTAGCCATTAGTGTCAGCACTCAATGATTACTTTCTAACTTCATAATTTTTTCTGTATTTAATTATATTACCTAGTAGCAGAATATATCCCTTTTATAAGTTGACTTGATTCCAAGAGCATTTATTTGCATTCTGGTGTGTCAAAGTATTCCATGGTCATTTTGCACTTTTTCTTCCTCAACCCACTTATTAACTATTTTGGCAAAGAATCTGGCTTTGAGCACCAGGTATGATTTCTTGTTGCAAATGTTCAGTTGTTTTAAATCCTATCAATGTACAAAACTAGGATACTGAAAACCTTCCTTGCTTTCCTGTGTAATACAAGCACTTATTTATTTAAACCAAGATACATAGAAAATAATTCCAGAATTGCCAAGCCATACCACTATGGAAAACATGCTAATTAATTAAAATCCAATATGTTGTTTATATTTTGCTTTTACATGGAGGGGGCATAAAATACGCATAGTAAAGCACACAAAACTGAAGCACATTTCATCTACAAGAGTCTCCTCACTAAACACACCATCTTAGCTTTGACAAAGAAGCCAAGCATATCCATTGGAAGAAACATAGCTTTTTCAATAAATGGTGCTGGCAAAACTGGCTTTCCAAATCCCAGCATCTAAAACTAAGCCCATGTCATTCACCATGCACTAAATTAAAGTCAAAATGGATCACAAATCTAAACATTAAAACATAAATACTAAATCTGCTGAAATAGAGAATAGGTAGAACTCTTGAAGACACAAGTGTAAGCAGAGATTCCATGAACAGAACCCTGGTCATATGGAAAATACTAAAAAGAACCAACTGAGATCTAATAATATTAAAATATTTTTCACAGCAAAAGAAATTATCAATAGCATGAAAAGACAACCCACAGCATGAAAAAAATTTTTAGCAGTTTTCCTTCATATATCTAAAACATATAAAGAATTGAAAAAAAATTAGACTCCCCAAAGTTTAAAGACTGAATTCAAAAATAAGATGAATACACACTTCTCAGATGAAGAAATACAAATGACAAATAAACATACAAGAAAAAGTTCAACTTTCATGGTCTTTCTAGAGATGTAGTTTAATTCAATGATGAGATTCCATCTCACTCTGCAAAGAAAGTCTTTTATCAATAAATCAACCAATAACAAATGCTAATGGTGCTGTGGGGAGAAAGAAATGCTTCTCTACTGTTGGAGGATTATAGACTTGTGTAACAACTGTGGATATCAGTGTGAAGTTCCCTAAGTGACTAGGGTTAGAAGTCCTACTTGACCCATCGATTGCCTACTGGGTATCTTCCTAAAAGAATTAAAACATCATACCACAGTGATATGTACACATTCCTGTTTATAGTAATAGCTAACATATAGAAACAACCTAAGTGCCCATCAATAGAGGAATGGATAGAAAAGATGTGGCTTGAGGAGTACTACACAGCCATAAAGAAGGATAAACATGAGACATATCTAGGTAAATGGAAGAAACTTGAGACTATACCCTTAAATGAAATAAACCAGACACATCTGTAAATATTGCATCATTTTTCTGGTGTGAGATACCATAGAAGTAAATAAGGACCAAAGTGCTTAATCCATAAAAGAAATAACATAAAATATTCAAATAGGAAGGGGAACAAAAAATGGGAGGAGGGAGCACAGAAGGAAGGGAAAAGAAAAATGGGAATAGCAGGAATAAAATGGAAACAAAGATTTTGAAAATAAGGTGGGGAAGAGTGGTTGAACGGAGGGGAGAGGATTGGGAACAAAGAATAAAGATATATCATGTACAGGCACAAACTGCTTCAGACGAATGTGATTATTATGCATAGCTATATCATAAAAAATAGAATTAATAAAAAATAAAGAGTCTCCTGAGTCAGGAGAGCAGGGACGTGCCTAGATACGGTTACGTCACATGGCTCCTCCAGCTTTCCGTCCTCCTGCTCGTTTAGTGTTGAGCTGCAGTTGTAGAACTAGCTAGTCACCCTCCTGCACATGCAGCTGCTCAATTGACTCAACTTCCTAGGTTTAGTCCTAGATATGTCTTCAAAAACAGTGAAATTCTGGGGAAAAATATCAAGCTTGAGGTCTAAGAAAGCATCATTAGATCACTTTCAACTATTCGTCACAGTTTACTGTCTATAGAAAATGTTATTTCTCTGTCTTTTCTGGAGTATGTTTTCTCATGTTGTTCATAGTACTGTTGTTTTGGTACTGGGGATCGAACTCATGACTTTGTGCTTGCTAAGCAGGTTCTTATGCCACTGAGCTAAATCCCCAGCCCTATATCACATTTTTTTTTGTCTTTTTGAGACAGGGTCTCTATGCAGTTCAGGCTGGCCTTGAGCTCACTTTGTAGCCCAGGCTGGTCTCGAACTCACAACAGTCTCCTGCCTCAGCCTCCCGAGTGCTGGGATTACAGACGCGAGCCACCACGCCTGGCTTCCTATAGCACATTTTGAGAGAGTATATCAAAGTTAAAATATCTCCCCTAGGTCATTAAGATTCATACGTCAGGTAGAAAATGATTGATTATGTAATTTAGCGATGTTAATGAGCAAAATTCTATTTTAAATATAATTTATTAAAATTTACATCCATATCATATGTATCTGTTAACATTATATTTTAACATTGATATATTCATTTATGTCTTCATTATACCATAGAGCAGCAATGGAGAACTGCAACCCAAACCCACTTATGTTTCATAAAATGCCAATGCTTCAATTAAACCTGAATTCTGAGGTTTTAGTTTAGAAAAAACAACTCACACATTAATATACTCTGTCTTAAAAGAAAAACAACATACATGTCACAGGTTCACCACTGACATAGAGGATACTAAGAATTGAACAGTTTATGATATTAGCTACACAGCCATTCTCAAACATGTAGCATGATGTAGTTTTCACCAAAACTGTTAGTGTCCTGAGGAGCGTAACTCTGTTGCCCCACTGTATTTCCATAGGCTGTGTTTGGGGCCCAGGTGATTTTCCTGCAGTCATTTTTCACTGGTCAGTGCCCTGGTCTAACCAGCTACTTTAGCAAGAAGTCTCCAGCTGCAGACAGACCCTCTTTGATTTACTATTGTCATAGATGTTAGATAAACAATGACATGTTTTCATTTATTTACCTTTTATATAAAAGTGATACCCTAGTGGTAACATAGAGACAAAAATATAGACAATATATAAATCTATTTTTTTCCTTTGTAACCAGATTCAGTAGTATCATAAAGCAGTAAGAAAATTATTTTATATTTTTGTGCTTTAGAGTGTGTCTAGGTCTAGGAAGATGGTCACTATTGGTTGTCATGTCATGATAAGTTTTAAATAATAGTTTCTCTTTAGTTCAAAGGTGGTTGAGAGGCAAACTGGTTATTTTCCTGAGATGCAAATGGTTATAAAAAATGCTATTCTAACTCTTTTGAGATAATTAACACTTTATCTTGGTTAGATTGCCTTTTGGTCCAGTGAGTTTATCTAATTTATAGTAATTGCTTAAATGGTGCAGCATGTCTAATTGCTATTAATTTCCAATTTTCTAAAATACAGAAAATAATAGAGAATGTTATCTTTGGAGTATGCTATTTTCAGTATAAAATGATTTTTATTTTATTTTAATTAAATTAATTTAAATTATTAAAATTGATATCAGGTGGCAGGCTATCAAGGAGAATATTTGTAATCTAAATCACTATCTCTACTTGACACTATAAAAACAGCCCTCAAAAAGTCCATGGTCTCATAAAGTATGATAAAAACCTAATCTAACAGCAAGAAAAACAATATAAAGACAAAGATTACATGTAAATCCACCACAAGAAAATTGCATGAAACATTTTAAAAGAAAAAATATATGCATAAAGTTAAGGAATGATAAATATCTGAATTGAACTTAATTGACAGGAAAATTAACATGCATAGGAAACAAAAAACCTAACAAATTAAACAGAATCAAAGACCCTGAAGGAGATCCATGCATAAATAGGAGTTGGTTATCTGTGACAAATGTGGTGTCCATTTGCCCAGGGAATAATGGTCTCCCTAGAAAATGATAGAGGAATTAGACACTCACATGGAAAAAAAGATATACTTAGTCTTTTCAATATTCTATCACACAAAGCAAATTTTGCACATCAGCCTTAAATATGACAATAGTACACTGAATAATTTTAGGAGAAAATATTTGAAAATATAAACAATACCTTTGGGTACAGTAGAAATTTTCTTATCACAAAGCATTAGAAAACTGCTTTGATGCTTTGATTTTTTAAAAAAAAAATTGTAACCAAAATATATGTCTAATCAAATTATCTCACATTAAAAACTTCTTTTCATGTAAAACTACTGGAAAGAAGATGAAAATTTTAATCTAGGAACATGTAATATATACTCACTTTGTAGCCCAGGCTGTCCTGGAAATCACAGCTTCCCCAGCCCCACGAATGCTGGGATTACAAGTGTGAGCCACCACACCCAGCTACAAAAATAGTTTAAAAATTCAAAGATAGCTACAAAAAATGAGCTGAAGATAAGATGTATGGATAAGAAACATGTAAAAATGCACAAGGGTCAACTATAAGGTAGTCAAAGTGAAAACAATTCCATTTTAAGTAATTCTCACTGAGAAATGAATTTGTTAATAACAAGTATATGATGAAAGTATGGTGCTTAGGCAATTTTAGAAACTGATAAATATTAAGGATAAATATTAAGTTGAAAAAATTTCAACAACAATTAAAATCTATCATCTATCTATCTATCTATCTATATCACTGATACATACACAACCTACAAATACCCATTAATGTATGGGAATAACAGTCAATAGCTGCAGGATACTGATTTCATCTGGAGAGAAAGAAAAGGACTCCCTAGGACAGAAGAAAAAAATACCAGAGCATTTCCAATTATATTGGAGGCTTTTCTTATATTTAGTAATCTTTGTAACCTAGTTAATGGATTTAAATGTTTGGCTTAATTTTGGGGGATGGTTATTTTTGCCCTTTGTATATCCTGAATTATGTATATCATTATTTCCCAAAAAAGATAATTATAAAAGATGTAATATCATCTCTGAAAGACTTTCCAGTTTACATTAAGGAAGCACAAAAATTTTGAGAAATTTTATCAGGTATTCTAGGGGAAACAGTAATTCCATGGTTAATTCAGATTACATGAAATTATGTTCATATGATATCAGATAATATTATGTGATATTTAAGACTCTGCCTTCTATTTTGTCAAAATTTTTCTGCCTTTCAATAGAGAGATGTGTTATACTTGTGTTAAGAAAAAATGAGGGGAAAAATATGAAGGACAACTGCCATGACCTGTGCAGCCAGCAGGGTCCTGAGATAGAGCAACAGGAAATTAGGAAGAAACTAGACACATACTAAATGGAAATCTAGGACTGTGGGACCTGACCTCTCTGATGGAGAGGCAGTGTGGGCTGCATCTTCACTGATACACAGTAAAAAGTGGGGGAAGCACATTAAGGAGTCAAAAGTGCAAGGTCTCAGTATTTCGCTGAGAACACTGAAAGGGAAACATCCTCAGAGCTCCCTGTGCTGTTGCTAACTGGGAGGACTACAGACAAGGCTAGACACCTGCTGCCCTTGCTCTAGTCCCAAGGAGTTTGTCAGCCTCTGGCTCAGCTATGGCTCAGCTGTTCCCCACAGACAACTTGTCAGAAATTAGATATTCTGGAAAGAAATGCAAGGAAATGAAATTAGAAAGGGAACATTATTCAACTTCTGGTTCAGCATGTTTTCTTTCTTTCTTTTTTTTTTAAAGAGAAAAAAATGTAAAGGGTAGAGATAATACAGAATTTCCAAAAAAAAAGATAAACAGTAAGAAATCACAAATTACATATTGTCCTTTTAGAAATAGTTGTTCAAGTTACAAAATTAAAGCATACAAAGTAGACATTCAAACAGTGAGACTGTAAACAGCTACGCATGCATGAGTCTCTACATGTATTTCTATCCTTTCTGTATTAGAGGGAAAAACAAAACATAGCAAGACAAAACAAAACAAATTCCTATAAAAACATGAAACCAAAAAGTCACATAAAACCACAGTACAAGGTGATCTACAATGGTTACTGTGTTCTTCTTATCTTCAATAGAATTGTCTATATCATCAGGCATAATTGAATATAGCAGTATAATTGAATATAGCAGTACACAACAATATTAGTAAAAATAAAACATTATAGACAGTATAAAACTTCAAAGGCAGATAATAATCAAACCAGAGTGGATATTCTAGTGGATCTTCTCATCTTAAGTGCAGTTGCCTATACTCTCAGACTTGGTACTATCAATCATAACAGCTTTAAATAAAATCTATTAATACAAAACAACGATCTAACAAACGAGATTTGTTTACGATCAGTCATGGTAAAACAGTGTAGGTTATACAGAGTTTTAGATTAAGTTAATAGAAAATTAAGGATGATTACCATACTATATCCTGTTATTTTCAGGATAACTGTCTGTGCCCTCCAATCTAGTACAGGTAGAATGACTGGAACAGAATATAATACATCTAAGCAGAGTTGTGTGAGTAATGTGGGTTTTAAATCCTGGTACACTATTAACAATATAGCATATCAAGGCCATCTATGTTAGAGATTCTAGCCATCCTTCTCTGTCTCATTTCTGCTATGCTATTTTTCTGCCTTTGTTTGTCTACTTTTCTCTTTCATTCTACTGCCTGCCCCACTCATTGAGGCCTTTCTGCCACTGTTCCTAAAATCCTGGGGTTTTTTTTCTCTCTCTAGAATGTCCTTCAGTATTCTCTGTAGGGATGGATTGGTGGTCACAAATTCCCCCAGTTCCTCTTTGTCATGGAAGCATCTTGTTTCTCCATTAATTTCTAGTGACAGCTTTGCAGTGTACATTAATCTGGGCTAGATGTTATTTTCTTTTAGGGCTTGGAATACTTCGCTCCAAGCTCTTCTTGATCTGATGGTCTGTGTCGAGAAGTCTCGGCATGTTTTCTTTTAATGACTTTTAATAGTTGTTCTTAGCATCAATTAATTTAAAATCAATTTAAGTGCAGTCCATAAGTTATTTTCAAATCATTTCTTATTCCAATAGATATTTTTATTTCTGATAAAATTCTTCTGGTTGGTAATGTCAGTTCTGTCTTCAGTATAACTGTAATATCAATAGCAATACCACATACCTCTAGCTCCAGGATTGAAATCTCTCAGCTTTTCCATGGCTGCCAATCATCTGATCAAAGCTTTGAACTTTGTTTTGTCCCTTCTCCTGGAAATATTATTTTTCCTGGGTTCCAGGTGACTTCTTTAAAAATGAGGAACTGAAGAGGGACATTGAGGGTAAAGCCATTGTCCTACTCTTTACCAACTAAGCAATATTAAACAAAACACTTAGCATCTCTTTATTCATTCCTATACCTACAAATGGTTTCTCATTTTCATGGTCCTTATATAACAATTATAAGACAATGTTTCTATCAATATGTACAATGGTTGATACATGACAGAGGAGTACTTCTTCAAATCACATTATATCTCTACTTTCTCAACAGAGTAGCCCTTATTTGAAGACATTTCTATTTTATAAAGGCAAAATTATGCAACACTTATGAATTCATCTAATTTATATGAAAAAAATTTCTTAAATTAAGTGGTTAAAGGTGTAGATTGTCTAACAATGGACAATCTCTTATATCACTAGAATAAAAAAAAAACAAGAGGAACTAAATAAAGGATTGTTTCCAGTTCCATCCTTTTTTCTTTCATGTTACCCTCAGAACTGGTAGTATTTAAAGAAAAAAATGAATGACTATCTTAAAAAAATTACCCAGTGTGCCCTTAATTCATTGGAATAATTTCAACTTCCTACCACAAGAAATAAAAAATCCTCAACATTTCTGCTAGATAAGACAGTTTTCTATGTTTTAGGCAGTGAAATTTAAGACTCTATACCATTGTTTTAATTATGTCAAGCTAAGTTGCTTGCCTGTTACATTCAGCTTTTGCTCCATCAAGCAGTGTGCTAAAAGGTACTTGGCTCTGATAGATACTATTCTTCAGAAAGAGTTAGGTGCCTCTCCAATTCATGCTGCACAGGACTTATCCTCCCATTGATGCTTTTGTTTCTGCCCTGTTAAAATGTAAGTACCTTCTTGTTTGTGTTCCCTATTATCCTTCACTGTGTCCTGGGCAGAAGTGCCCCCTCCTTTTCTTACCACATATATCTATTCCCTTGTCAAGCTGTTCCTCCTGAGATCCTCCCTAGACTTTAGCTAAAATAATTGGGACCATTCCATTTTTCTTACTCTCATATTTAGCCTATACGTTTCTACATTAGATTTTAGTAGCTGCTGCATTCTGTACAGTATTGCAAAGTATTTTTTAAATATTTGCATTTGTACATCCACACACACAGTCATGTACCCTATAACATTTCAATCAACAGCAAACTGTACACACAGCATCAGTCTCATAAAGTTACAAGGGAGTTTTAAAAAATCCCTAGTTATGAGCCATGGTGCATGCCTGTAATCCCAGCACTTGGGAGACCCAGTGAGGAGGATTGCTTTGAGTCTGAGGCCAGCCTGGGCTACGTAGTGAGTTAAAGATCAGCCTTAACTGCATAGTGGGACCCTGTCTTAAAAAAACACAATAAAATGTAAAACAAATGAATAAAAACAACAACAGCAAAAAGCACTATTTCCTAGTGGCTCTACATTACTGGGAACAGCATGAAATGTATCCCTTGTTTGTGGTGATGGTAGTGTAAATAACCCTGCAAGAATCACTTTGTAAAAGTATGACCTGCTGTGTTTACTGGTGCACAACTATAATCTCATCACTCAGGAGGCAGAGGCAGGAAAATCATCACTAGTTTGAGGTTCCTCTGAGACATAGAACAATTATATTCAGAACACAATATTAGAGAGCGATAACAAATGATTATTTTACTGGTTCAGTGTTTAGTACCCTATACTTTTACTTTTTCATTATTTTAAAGTATATGCTTTCTAAAGTGGCATGTTGATACTCATTAATTAGTTTCCAGTAGGTGCAACAAGTGCCAAAAATGACTAGCATCAGAGGAACTGTTTAGGCTGGAAAATGTAGTGAATATTTGGCAATCAATATCAAGTTCTAACTTGTGTGTCAACTATCAAGCAAATGATGAGTGTTGGGACAAAATTTTCACATAAAAATGCATCAAGTACCAAATTAGAGATGTTTCAAACCAATTGCACCTATGTTTATAGCAGCACATCTTGTACTTAAAACAAAATGGAAAATATACCATGTTATACTATTTATTAATTAGGATTCTCTAGAGGAACACAGTTAATAGAAGTAATTTGCACATATGCAATTATGCAAGGGGATTTATCAGGTAGATTTATAGGATTAGAGGCGGGAATCCACCTGGTCATCTGTGTGATGGAGAGATGGAGGGTCCAGGTGCTGTTCAATCCAAAAAGCTGTTAGCCACAGAATGAGAGGGACAAAGGAGGCAGTGCCACCTGAAACTAAGGTCTGAAGGCTCCCTGAAAGCAGCTGCTATGAGCTCAAAATGAAATGCTGAAGAAATTGGTGTCTGATGTCTTCAGATAAAGACCATGGCAAAAGACGGACCCATCTAACAGAGCTGAGCTTTCCAACACAGGCTGAATGCATCCTCCTTTGCTCTATTTCCACCTGAGCTGTGAGCCAGTGAAACAGTGCTAATTACAAGTCTCCCTTCACTTTGATAATCCACATAATAAAAATTTCTAGGTGCTCCAGAGACACACCCAGAAGTGTAGATATGTCTTAATCTAGTCAAATTTACAGTCACAACCTGGAAGAAGCCAGTTAAATCTCATGTTTACCTCATCCCTTGCTTGCAACATGTACTGTTGAGACTGATTTTTTCTTGTATTTTGTTTATCAAAATCCATGGGCATTGTGCCCCCTCCATTGCCCCCAGACCCATGTTATATTTGACAAAGAGGCCAAATGTGTTCCCTGGAAAAACAGAAAGCTTCTTTAATAAACGGTGCTAGAAAAACTGGCCCTCTACATGCTGGAGATTGACTCATGTCTATCATCATTTACTAAAGTAAAATCATATGAATCAAAGAACTAAATTTTAAAACAGAAACACTAAAGTAGGTAGAAAGTACAAAGTAGATAAAAATCTCAAAGACCTAGGGATAGGCAGAGAGTTCATGAACAAAACCCAAAACAGCATGAGAAACAATTTAAAGAATCAACACGTAGGATCTCATCTTATTAAAAAGCTTTTGCACGCAAAACAAATAAAGAAACAAACAAAACCACCAAGAGAGTGAAAAGATAACTCAAGGTGGGAAAAAATTTTAGTCAACTGTTCCTCTGACAGAGGACTTCTATGTAGAACAGATAAAGAATTGAAAAAATAAAACCCTCCATATTTGAAAACCCAAGCCAAAATGGGCATCTGAGATGAACATGTACTTCTCAGATGAAGAAATGCAAATGGCAAATAAATATATGAAGAAAATATTCAACATTATTAGTCATCTGAGAGACGCAAATTGAAACACTGAGATTCCATCTCACTTCAGTAAGAATGGCTACCCCCAAGAAATCGGCCAATAACAAAATGCTGGTGGGGCTATGGGAAAAAAGAATCCTTTGTACACTGTGGGTGGGAGTGTAGACTGGCACACAACCATTACAGAAATTAGTGTGGATGTTCCTAAAAAGGATTGGTGATCCCATTTGACCCAGCTGTTCACCTTCTGGCTATTTTCCCAGAAGATTTAAAACATCATGCCAGAGAAATATATATGCACCTATGTTTATAGCAGCACATCTTGTAATTGCTAAATCTTGGAAACAACTAAAATGCCCATCAACTGAGGAATAGATAAAAACATGTATTTTTATATATTGGAGTACTACTCAACTATGAAGAAGGTTAAACTTGAGACATCTATAGGAAAACAGGTGCAACTTGAGACCATACTCATGAGTGAAATAAATTAGACTCACATATGTAAACATCATATTTTCTTCCTAAAGTAAAAAATTGAAAGAGCAAACACGATCTAATATTGTACATTTACAATAGATATTGTGAAGTGGGAAGAAATTGTTGAAAAGGAAATCTCTCTTTTTCTGTCTGTCTCTCTCTCTCTCTCTCTCTCTCTATATATATATATATATATAATAGTTAAGATAATTATACTAATTGTTATTAGTTCATTGAAAAGAAAGATTTGTACCTATATGGCTTAATCTTTGCATGCCTGTATCTTCTAATATGAGCAATTACTTTAAAGAAAAAAAATCTGTGCCGTACGGCCAAGGTGTGTGGCACACACTCAGTGTAGGAGTGTCAAGGGCACTTTGCGATGTTTGCACAGCAGTGACATTACCTAGTGATGCAGTTCTCAGGAGCTGTCCACATTGTCAAGTGACACTTGCCTGCGTGGAAAATGCTAAATGAAAAACTTTTAAAAAATACTAGAAATTAAAGAACTGACCAATACATGTAGTCTAAAGACATGACGAGGGCTTGTAACGAAATGTGCACTATGATTTTGCACATATTTGCTAGATAAAAATACATAAATATGACTTTACCCTTTGTAGTCGAATTAATGGAAGACAGATGGGAAAGTCAATTGGTTACAAATGGCTTTGTATAAGCAAGTTAAACCAAAACCAAATTTTTGAGAAGCATAAAATTTACTGATACAAATAATTTCTCACGCACTTTAGGAAGAGAATATCACACAGTGTTACAATCTTTCCCAAAAGCATCATTTTAGGACACAGAGTGATGAGATTTGTCCTGCTCTTTCTCATAATTGCCCTGCATGCATCCCTGTGACAGCTTAGCAAAAGGCAGTTCATTGAGATAAATTCTACCGGACACTGATCTGATGGTGTTTACATACTGGCCTCCTGATAGCTTGGGTTAAGCAAGAGATCAATTTTAGATTATTGAGAGAAAGCACAAAATGGTAACTGTTAGAAAATCTTTCATGAATTTCTCTCAGTTGTGTTTTATATAACACTGGTGGAATGTTTCACATAAAGCAAAGCTACTTTACGGAAATATATTTAGAAATTTCTAATAATTAAAAATAATTATATTAGCTAATACAGAAATATATTTAGAAATTTCTATGACTATGGATATGTGTGGTATTCTCTTTTGAAGTTGAGGAGTCAAAATAGGGCAGGACTGATGTAAAAATAATGCATAAACAAAGCAGTAAACCTCAGGATACCTGAGAGAACCGCAAGAAACTAACAATTTTGTAAAGTTATAATAAAATTGAAATAGAAAGTAGCAAGTCAGCACAGAAATGCCTCCTTTACTATTGTTTACTATAAAAGTGTTTCAGTTTGATTTCAATATTAAAACAGTGAAATATGTAATAAAAGGTTATTTCCAGAATATGACTTTTAAATTTGTTCTAGTAGACAAATGAGTTTCTGAAGAATCAACCTTAAAATATAGCCATTTGTGTCTGATCATAACTAATTATAAGATTACTTGCCCACCATGATCACTTGTGTTTCATCATAATTAAATAGCATATATTCATAAAGAAAAGTATTTTTCCAATATCTACATTATGAGATGATGCATTGAGTTCATAGAAACAAATAGTTGATAAGTAGGTCAAAATTGAATAGGTGGAGCTTCAACATATAAGGAGCCATGAAGTTGTCACTACTATGCCTACAAGAAAAAAATTAAAAAGCTGGAAATCAGTGGTTTTCACTGTGTAAATCAGAGACCCAAGATCTCCAGCAAAGTACCACTGAATGATACGGAGAAACGGAATAGTCTAGAGTCACAGGTGAGCTCTGCTTACCTGTGAGCATGAAGGGCTACAGCAAACAGCAAAAATCACAAACAGAAACAGAAACACAGTATATTTAAGTGATAATTGGAATTAACTACCAGCAAATCTGAGCGTGAACAAGCCTAAACATGAGAAACTCTAGGTGCATCAATCCCAGGGGTGAAATCAATTTCATGAGTTTTACTAATACAACTACATAGATTCTAATGATAGTGTTGAGGAAAATCTCCCCAAGGTTTGGCAAAGGGAGAGGAAAAATAACCACGTAAAATATGTTTAGAGCACTTTCCAAAACAAAGGATTATTTTTCAGTATAGAATTGAATTATCACAAAAAAGACCTAAGTGAATAATCTAAATTTCCACCTTTGAAAAGTACAGAGAAAAGTACAATTGAGGCTTAATCAAACAATCAAAAGCACAATTAAAGTTAGGGAACAACAAGTGAAATTAAAATACAGCAAAGCAATAGAGAAAAATAAAATAAAAAACTGGTTTATTAAAAACACAACTGTTCTTTTGGATGAGCAGAGATTAGTCATAGTTATCTATCTTGTATATATTTACTTACACCAGTATATACATATACAAATATTTATATATAATCTTTTCCCATCTTTCTCCTTGTCTGATTGATCAATTTTTTCATACAAAAATTTTGTAATCTGAACAACTATTTTCAAGATAACAATATGCAATATATTAATCTTAATTTCCTATTTCTTTTTTAAATTCTGTATCATTTTTATCCTCTGTACAATAAAAAATAAAAATCTTGTTTGTTAAAAAGATAAAAAAAATAAATAAATCTCTTATCTTGATAATATGGATAAAAGTGGGAAGACTCAAATGATCAGTTTCAGATGTGAAACCGTCTATCAATACTGACACCTTAGCAAGAAATCCTAAGAACAATTCTAGATCTGGAGCAGCAGAGTTCTGACCAGGAACCGAGTGGCACTGAAGTTTGGAAGCGAGGTTTGGCTGTATTTACACGGGTGAGCACAACTGGAATCATTCCCGAAGAAGTCCCTGACAGTTTATATTGCCAGGGAACAAACACCATCTTATGTCCCTAGGAGGCTATTTTCTGTTTCGGATCCTCAGAGGTATGCCTGATAACCAGGATGAAATACAGTGATCCTTGAAAGATATAAACTATCAACATTAAACAATGTAAATGGTAGAGAAGTCCCTCATTCCTGACTCTGAAAACATCATTTTTCTAATTCTCTTTTGTTCCTATATCTGTCAATCCATCCATGTCTGCTTATCCTTGCATGTACCCATGGATTTATCATGCTTATTGGAGTGTTTAGCTAACGCTGAGGACTGAGTAACTGAGTCACATGACTATAATTGATACAGTTAAAGCCTCTAGATTTTTGCCTTGTATTCCAAAAACCTACAAGTCTGATCATTTAAAGAAAAGACCATATTCTAATTATTTGAGCTCCAATTCCCAGGAGTAGATAGACTGTCCCACTATTTTTATTTATATCACCTTAATAAAATTTCTTCCAAAAGGAAAACTAGATATAGTTTTTGTCTTTATGAGATAAAGAAAATGCATGCTATGTTTTACATGTTTTAAGGGACTGGTACCTTAATCAGGTAATGCAGTAGTACGAAATGATTAATAATTGAGATGGGGTAGTGAAGTAGATAGGAGTTATGAGTAATGTAGTACACTAGCAAAGGAATGAATATTCATTTATTGAATAAACTTACTAGTCATTAAGTAAATATTATTAATTCCTATTTGACAGCAAATGAAACAACAGTGGAGAAATAATTGCAAATAATTTTAGGCACATCAGAAACCATTACAAAATTCTGGTCCATTTCATTTAGTAATATTCTTGAAATTTTCATACATATTCTTTGGACCTTCATTTATTTTATGGGAAATATGTTGATGGCAACATAATGAGCACAATAATATACTTTTAATGTTATTTATATGTTGCTAAATGTGACACATGAGCTAAGGTAGAAAACATTTTGAAGCACTGTTACCTAGAATGGTGAGGTAACATTATCTAGTGTCATTTTACCACAAGTGAAAAATCTGTAAAATGAAGAAATTTTTCTTCAGCATTTACTCCAGCTTGTGATGTTGAAGTGAAAAACAACATCCATAATAGTGATATGTGATTTGATAATATGCCATAAGCCAGTCTTAATATACAGTCATTACACTAATTTAAATACCTGTTTCCTATTACTTGCTATTTTTTCTACTTTGTGTATTCGGTTCATCAGTAGAAGTAGATTCAGCGAAGTATTGAGATAGGGGACATCACGTAGGGTGGAGTACAGGGAGGGAAAAGGAGTCAGTCTGTGGTCACCATGAGATCTGTGAAAGACAGCACTTTATGACCCCTGAAAATTCTCGTAGGTGAGAAATATCAACAGAAGATAGAAACTTGCTGTAAATTAACAAGTACATGAAGTAGTGACTAAATCAAGATATGAGAGCATGGTAACTTACTGAAGATTCAGTCTGTAAATACAGTTTATAGTCTGAGTTTTCAGAGAGACAATCTTCCTACATTCCCAGAGCATTTATTTATATGTGTGACTGTACTTGAGCCTAGAGTTCCTTTTTAATTAACATTATTTCATTAAAAATTTCATTAAAAAAGTAACTTAAGGAGCTCATGTCTGTACTACTTTCTCTATTTGAAACAAGATATTATGCTTTTATCCAACACATAATTTATGAGGTAATATAGCAGTGCTTATTAGTCAAACTGAACTCATAAGGATGTAGTAAAAATACTTTGAATCCTTTCAGTACTTAAACATCTAGTTTCTGCAACCAGCATCCTGGCTTACTCTATGCACTAACAGATATTAATAGTCTAGAAAAATTTTACCAAGCATACTTTATTCTTTTTTTAAGACCAGTTATTTCAAATTATGTTTATATATGTTGGCTGAGCTATGTTTCAAAACATGATTGCCCCAAATGCAATCATTTGTTAGTCTATAAAAGAGAAGTCAACCTGAGAACAGATGCTATTGGTACTCCTAGCTCTTGAGAAACAACAAGAGGAACTCTCTCTGGCTGTTAAACTCAGGTGAGTAAGAGCATGTGGTCCTACGTCAGAGGCAGCATACACTGTTTTTAAAAAATGGTTAAAGCAAGTGTTGTCTGCAAGATTATTACTGGTTTATACTGTTTATGTTCCACAATTAAAAACAAATAATGCTAAAAAATTAAGGCACAATCTAAACATATAAAAAAGGCAAGATACCATGACTATGACTAAACTACATAGATCAGTGATGCTGAACCTTTCAGAGCTTCAATGATACTGACAGCCCACTGCTGCACGCATGCCATAGGTTCACCATTGGCACAGATTAAAAAAAACTGATTTAGATACAAAAAGCCAAGATAATAGAACTGTCACATAAAGAATATAAAGTATCTATATGGTATGTAAATATAAGAAATAAAATCACAAATCACAAAGACGGACCATTAAACATTTTAAAAATAAAAGTATCAAATATAAAAGTCAGAATTAAAAGCAAACAGAATTAGGAAAACTAATACACATATGCATGCACACACACGTATGTAAACTCATTTAAAATGTTAAATAGAAAATTAGTAGAAACATAATATGCTGTAAGATGAGGATAAATTACTTACAATCAATAGCAAGTAAAGGAGATGGAAAGCAGGAATAAGACATTAAGAGATGGGAATAATAGAAAGGCTAATAATGTGTCTAATTGGAGAACCAGAAGAGGTCAGTAGCAAGAATGAGATAGATGCAGTATATGAATATAATCATTTAAAAATTCTTTGAGAACTTAAGGAAAAGCATTAATTCACACA
This sequence comes from Hydrochoerus hydrochaeris, assembly GCA_004027455.1. Classification (NCBI taxonomy): domain Eukaryota; kingdom Metazoa; phylum Chordata; class Mammalia; order Rodentia; family Hydrochaeridae; genus Hydrochoerus; species Hydrochoerus hydrochaeris. The sequence goes on along the minus strand of PVLA01006404.1, from coordinate 34,637 downwards.
TTTTGATTGCTTTTCTTCCTTCAGAAATTCCAATTAATTATATATCTGAGGCTACAGATTTGCTGGCCTTTATATGTAAAATGTCAGGACTTCTCCCATGTCATTATAACCTTTAAAACCTCTCTGAAACATTTCTAACTGGATTCTCAGTAGTGGACCAGCCCTTTGCTGCAAAACCACCATTTCAGACTTACGACAATGATGTGAACTTTTGACCTATGGTGATCAGAAATTCACATTATGAAAGTAGTTTAGGTCAGTACTTATAAAAATTCAGACTAAAGATTTGATTTGTGGAATTTAATTTTAACTCATGAAATTAGTGGTATTCAAGAGCTATAATGTTAGAACCAATGCACACCACTTCTGCATCAACTTCAGAACCCCAGTAGATTCAAGTTAATGCTGCAAGTCTATTATTCTTTGCTCTTGTGTCCCTCTATTTTATGTGGCACTTTTGCTTGAGATATCAAGATTATCGCATTAACTTGCCCAAGTGTTGTTTCTCCCATGTGTGAACCTTCATTTAACAGGCCTGCCGGAACCCAGATGATAGTGAAAGAGACTCCCCTAAATTTTTAAGAACAGGTTCCATACCTATTGTTGTACATACTTACCCATAAATATTTATAACTTTGGAAAAATCTATTATGAAATTTTCATTAACTATAACCAGTGGTGGCAAACCATAGCACTGGGATGTTTATATCATTGAAAACTCTAAAGGATTCCCCATCACTGATTGTAACGTATACTTGATTTTAGGATTGTGGATGAGAAATCATAGAGAGTTGTCATCGTGGTATACAGATACTAAGTGAAAGAACCCTATGCTTGCTGAATAAAGAGCCACAATTCACACACACAGTGTATATGGAAATATATATAACTTTGGACCTATAAAAGGTAGCATAGTAATCTCATAATCTACTATTTTTAGTATGAGGAATTTGGGGGCTTACCATGGAGATGAATTATTAGCAAAATTCACTTTCCACATAAAAAGTAATAATATAAAAATGAGTTATATTCTTTCATTTATTGCAAAGTACAGGCTTTTACTTTCAAGTTACAAGAATGAATTTCAATGATACATATATGAATTTTCCCAGTACAGTTACTCTCTGACATGGTGACTTGAAAAAGCTCAATACAACTAACATTTTGCAAGACCATTTGTTTTGTTATAATACATTCAAATAAATATTTGAAACATTAAATAGTACAAAAGAATTCTCATTATTTTCTTAAGTCCTTTTTAAATAAACAAATTAACAAGATGATAATTTATATTTTTCAATGAAATGTAATCTGTGTTTTAGCTGTTTTTCCCAATTTATATCTACCTCTAAGGTCAGAAATTTGTCAGTATGTTAAATTTAACTAAATTCATATTTTATATGCTTTCAAGACACCTGTATAGACAAAAAATCAAAAAACAAAAATAACAAAGTTACTAAACCTTTCTAGGACACTGAACACTATTACAATAGCAATCTGCTTGAAAGCACATTAAAATAGGATATATTAAGAGAAAAAACAAGGAGATATAAATAAATAACATTTTAATATCATAAATCATTCCTTATGAAGATACAACAACCTCTGCGGTGGATAACTTGCCTTCTCGCTGATCACACAAATAGAGATCTACTATCCTTCCTCAAGACACCTAGGAAAAGATAGGGTTTAGATTTATGGGAAAAGGTTTAGATTAGTTGAAATCTCAGTGCTGTTTTTAAATTTATATACCTTTAATGGCAAGAGAAATTGAACAGTTTTTGATGTATTTATTGACCATTTGTATTTCTTCTTCTGACAAGTGAATGTTCTTTTAAATCGCTCATTTTTTCATTGGATCTATTATTTAGGGACCCATATTTGAGTTCCTTATATATTCTATACATGAGTCATTTGTAAAGAAGTAGCTGGTAAAATATTTTTCACATTCTGTGTGTTGTTTCTTCACTCTGTTGATGGTTTCTTTTGCTGTGCAGAAGTTTTTTAATTTGATGTGATCCAATTTGTTGATTCTTGATATTATTTCTTGAATAATTGAGGATATGCTAAAAATATATTGCCTATGCTTATGATTTAGAGTTTTACCTCTTTGGTTTCCCAGTAGTTTGTTTCTCTTTTAATATTTACATATTTTTTCCCATCTCAATTTTAATTTAGTACATGGTGGAAGCCAAATGTTTCAATTCAGTCTTCTGCGTGTAGATAACCAGATTTTCCAGCGTCATTTGCTAAAGAGATTATCTTTCTTCCAACATGTTTTTGTCCCTGTGTTAAGATCAGGTGGCAGGATATGTTGTGTGTCCTCTTCTATTTCATTGATACATATGTCTGGTTTGTGCCTATACAATGCTATTTTTATCAGTTTAACTTTTTAGTACTGTTTAGAGAATTACACTGAACAGCAGTGGTGACAGTAAACATTTTTTGCCTTGTTCTTGATTTTAGTGGGAAAGCTGTCAGTTTCTCATTTAATACCACTTAAGTTTTTGGCTTGTCATGATTGGCTTTTATGAGATTGAGGTAAATTCTTTGTATCATATTTTTTTCAGGCTTTTATCAAAAAGGTTTTGACTGGTAAGAAGATTTTTATATATCTGTTGATGTGATCATGTGTTTTTGTCTTTGCCTCTCTTTCTATGATGCATTACCTTTAGTGACCTACTTGCCTACTTGTGGGGATGTACTTTTAATAAGTTTTTGCATCTATTTGCCAATGTCTTACGGAGAATTTTTGCATCTTTATTCTTCGTAGCCCAGGCTAGCCTCAGACTTGCTGCAATCTTCCTGCCTCAGATTCCCACGTGTTGGAATTACAGGCGTGCCCCACCATGCCCAGCCAGGAACCTAATCTTTCCATCTTTCCTTTTTAGGTTTCCCTTGCTCTATTTTTTTTTTAAACTGGGTCTTTCTTTGGTTTTGGAATCAGAGTGAGGCTGGCTTGCAGGAGAGAGTTTGGAGAACTCCATTCCTTTCATTTCTTTAAAGAGCTTGAGGAGTCTTGGTGTTGTAACACTCAATGTCTTGTAGAATGTAGTAGTGCACCCACCCATCATGTCATGGGTTTTTCTTAGTTGGTGTCTTGGCTACTTTTCTCTTGTTGTTGAGACAAATACCTAACACCCAAAATGAGGGAAGGGAAAGTTTATTCCTTACAATGTGGAGGTTCCAGTCCATACTCAGCTGGCTCAAAGCGGCACAGTGGGATGGAGAGGCCGCAGTAAACAACAAAGGTGAACCCTCCAGAGAGAGACACACACCTTCTTCCCACAGATAGGTGGTACCCCCATTCCACCCAGGGCGGATGAGGCACTCACACCACCAATCCAAGCGCTAGACAACGAGCTAATCACAAACGCTACATTTGGTCACATCCGTGACTGCATAAAGGCTTGGGACAGGGCCACAGGGACACAAACCACAACAGTTGGTAAATTTTTTTTTTTTTTACAGTCTGTTTCCTCACTTAATATTGGGTTGTTCAGAACATTTATGTCTCCTTTGTTCATATTTTGTAATTCATGTGTCTGGCAATCTGTCCATCTTTACATGATTTTACCATTTAAGTGAGTTTATTTTTTCATAATAGTTACATTCATTTGGATTATGGCAGTGTCCATTGTGATTTTTGCCTTTTTAATTTCTAATAGCTTTGATGTGAGTCTTTTCTCTCTTTCCTTTGGAATATTTGGCTGTTTATTTGTTTATTCATTCAAAGAACCACTTCTTTGATTTGTTAATTCCTTATATTTGCTTTTAGTCTTAATTTCATTGATTTCTGCTCTGATATTTATGATTTACATCCATAAAGACAGTTTGGATTTGGATTATTATTGTTTCTCTAGTACCTTGAGGTTTGTCATTAGATTATTTATTTGAGCTCTCTCTGTTTTTCTAATATAACCACTGACTACAATAAACTTCCCTATTAGGGCCATTTTCATTATATCCCGTAGGTGCTGGTGTGTTGCTTTGAAATTTTCATTTGATTCCAGAAACTGTTTAATTTCTTCCTTGACCATATTTGGGTCCCACTGAGTGGTCAAAAGTATGTTAATACATTTCCAGGTGTTTATAGGTTTTCTGTGACTTCTTTTATAACTGATTGTTTTTCAATGTGCAATGATCCCATAGTATGCATGAGGTAGTTTTTATTCTTTTGTATTTATTCAGGCAGGTTTAGAACCCTAGTATGTTGTTGATTTTGCAGGAAAATTCTCTATGCTACTGAAGTAGGTGTATTCTGTTGTAGTAGGGCAGAACACTCTGTTGATATCTATTATGTTCATTGTTTTGAAGATGTGGTTCGGTTGTGAAACTTGTTGATTTTTTGTTTCATTAATTTGCCTGTTTGTAACAGTGGGATATTGTAGTCACATGATATGATTGTGTTGGTGAATTCACCTTTTATATCTGACAGGATTCATTTTATGAAGTTAGGTACTCCAAACTTGATGCATATATATTTAAAAGTGTTATGTCACCTTGTTGGGTTGTTCTCTTAAATAATAAGTAGTATGCTCTTTGCCTCTTCTGATTAGTTTTAGCTTGAAGTTTATTTTTTCTGAAAATAAAATTGCAACCTATGCTTGCTTTCAAGGTTCTAGTGCATGAAATATTGTTCTCCATTCTTCAATATTTACTGTATAAAATTCTTTTTGGATTTGATGAGTTTCTTGAATGTAGTAACTTATTGGTTTCTATCTTTTGATCCAGTCTGCCAATCTAATTGTTTTAATTAGGAAGTTAAGGGAATTTATATTGAGAATTATTACTGAAAGTTATTGATTTATACTGTCATGGTGTTCTTTTCCTGTTGATGACTGATTTATTTTTTCCTTTATTGCTTACCTACTTCTCTAAGTAAATGATTTTACTCTATATGATTAGTTGGCTCTATTGTTTCTTCTGTTTCTTATTTTTTTCTGTTAAAAACAAAAATGAACAAAAATGATGATACAGAATTTCAAAACAAAATTGTAGGAGATTAACGCTGGTTAATATATTGTGTATTGTTATCTTCAAAGCAGTTATTTAGATTACAACATATAGGCATGAAAAATGATCAAACAATTGAACAGTGAAAACACAAACTGGGTTTTTTATCAACAGAGATTAGTAGTATAGTTATCTATCATATATATGTATATATATATATATATATATATATATATATATATATATATAATGGCATACAATCTTATCCTTTGTTTTTTCTTTACATTTCATTTCTTTATTTTATTTTATTTTTTGGAGAACATGTTTGGCTCTCATTTATCTCTTAAGGTGTTCTTTATTGTGGAATGTCCTGATTTTTTAATTATTTTTTAGCAGAGAATTTTTTTTTATTTTAAAGAGAAAAACAGAAAAATCAAGAAGCAAAAAAACCTACCAAAAGACAGCAACAAAAACAAAATGACAATAACAGATAATAGTGATATACAATTTCAAAACAAGATAGATGGTAGGAATTTAAAAATAGAACAATTGTTGTTATATTACATATTGTTATCTTCAAAATAGTTGCTCAGGATACCAGATACAGACATGCAAGACTGATCAAACAATGTAATTTCCTCTTGAGCAATTTCTCTACCTTTTACTATAGAGAATATTTTTTAAACTCAAACTATACTGGCTCATATAATTAATTATTGTATTTTCAACCTAAAAGGGGATAACAAGAAAAAATTATGTGGCCAGGTTTATAGATTCACTGTACCAAGTTTTTTAAACACTTTTTTTTTATTTAAAGAGAAAAAAAAACAGAAAAAGAGTAGAGATATTACAGAATTTCAAAAAAAAACAGTAAGAAATCACTAGCTGCTAAATTAAATATTTTCCTTTTAGAAATAGTTGTTCAAGTTATAAAATTAAAGCATAAAAAGTAGAAACTTAAGAAGACTGTAAACAGATCTGTTCAACAATCCAACAAGAACTTAGAAATATAGTTATCAATCCTAGACACTTAAATATACATGCAGTTATATCTTTTATAGAAGTTCTTATTTCCTCTCTTTTTTACAATAGCAATTACACATTTTTAAATTTCATTTACAGAAGAAAAAAAAGCAAAACAAAAAAGGATAGCAACAATATAGAATTCCAAAAGAAAAAAGAAAAAAAGAGAAAAAACACTAAGAAATCACTAGTTGATAAGTTACATATTGTCACCTTGGATGTAGTTGTTCAAGTTACAAGGCTAAAGGATATATAGTAGACATTCAAACAGTGAGACTGCAAACAGTTCTGCTCAAATATCCAAAATAGATTCAGCAATATGCTCATCTATTTTACACACTCAAACATACATGCAGTTATATACCTTAGAGCCCTTTCTTTTCCTCTTTTTTACAACAACAACTACACATTTTGGGTTTTATTACTCTTATAGTTCTTATCACTTTTTACATTAGAGACACAAAGTCATATTTATAAATATGATTCTTATTTATTTCACTAATGAGAATAGTCTCAAGTTGTCTCCATTTACCTATGAAGGCCTCAAGATCATTCTTTTTATTGCTGAGTAATATTCCATTGTGTAAAAATACCACATTTTTTTCATCCACTCTGCAGTTGATGGACATCTTGGTTGTTTCCAAGATTTAGCTATTAAAAAGTGTGCTGCTATGAACATGGGTACACATATATCACTGTGATATGAACTTTTCAGTTTTTCTAGGAAAATACCCAGGAGGGGAATAGCTGGATTGAATGGAGCTTCCAATCCTAGTCTTCTGAGAATTCTCCATATGGATTTCCATAGTGGTTGCACCAGTCTACATTCCCACCAAGAGTGGAGCAGTGTTCCTTTTTCCTGCAGTCTCGCCAACATTTGTTATCAGTTAATTTCTTGATGGCAGCTATTCTTTCCAGTGAGGTAAAATCTCAGTGTTGTTTTAATTTGCATTTCTCGAATGACCAGTGAAGGTGAACATTTCTTCATATATTTATTTGGATTTGCATACCTTCCTCTGAGAACTGTGTGTTCATCTCAGATGCCCATTTTTGGAGAGGGTCTTTGAATTTGGGGAGCTTGATGTTTTTCAATTCTTGATATGTTTTGGATATAAGTCCTTTGTCTGAGGGGTTGCTGGCTAAATTTCATTCCCACTCTGTGAATTTTCTTTTCACTCTGTTGGTGATTTCTTTTGAAGTGCAGAAACTTCAATAATATGAGAGCCCAGGTGTTGATTCTTTGAAGTGTTTCCCGTGCAGTTTGCATTTTGTTCATGAATCCTCTGCCTACCCCTATATCTCCAACACTTCTACCTACCTTGTCTTCCAGTAGATTTAGTGTTTCTGTTTTAATATTGAGGTCTTTGATCCATTTACACTTTAGTTTTGCGCATGGTGATAGGCTTGGATCTAGTTTCAGTCTTTGGCATGTAGAGAGCCAATTTTTCCAACACCATTTATTAAAGAGGCTATCCTTCTTCCAGTGGACATATTTAGCCCCTTTGTCAATCAGGTGGCTGAGTGTCTTTGTAGTTGTGCTTGCATCTTCCAATCTGTTCTGTTGATTCTCAGGTCTATTTCTTTGCCAGTGCCATTGCTGATTGTATCACTGTGGCTTTATAGTACTGCTTCAAGTCAGGAAATGAGATGCCTCCTGCCTTGCCTTTGTTGTCCAGAATTTCCTTCACTATTCTAGGTTTCTTCTGTTTCCAAATGAATTTTAGGAGTGTTTTCTCTAGATCTGTGAGGTATGTCAATGGTATTTTGATTGGGATTGCATTAAATCTGTATAACAGTTTGGGGAGTATGGCCACTTTCACAATGTTGTTTCTTCCCAGCCAAGAGCAAGGAATGTCCTTCCATTTTCTAATTTCCTCTTCAATCTCCTTTTTTAGCGTAGTATAATTTTCAGCATATAGGGCTTTTACATTTTTAGTTAGGTTGATTCCTAAGTATTTCATTTTTTTACATGTTATTGTAAAGGGTGATATTTCCATAATTTCTCTCTTGGTGAGTTTTTGTTTGTGTACAGGAATGCTATTGATTTTTGAGCATTGACTTTGTATCCAGCTACACTACTGAACTTGTTTATTACCTCCAGTAGTCCACATCAATAGATCCAAGAACAAAAACCACATGGTCATCTCAGTAGACACAGAAAAAGCTTTCAACAAAGTCCAACACATGTTCATGATAAAAACCCTTCAGAAACTTGGCATACATGGTGTCTACCTCAACCTTATGAAGGCCATCTATGACAAATCAATAGCCAACATTATACTAAATGGACAAAAACTGAAAGCTTTCACTTTAAAATCAGGAACAAGACAAGGATATACACTGTCACCATTCCTTTTCAACATAATTCTGGAAACACTAGCCAGGGTAATCAAACAACACAGACAAATAAAAGGAATAAAGATAGGAAAGGAAGAAGTTAAATTGTCAGTATTTGCAGATGACATGATACTCTTTATAGAAGAGCCAAAAAAACTCCACTAAAAGACTACTGGTTTCTTTCTGTTGTTGTTCTGAGGATTGTATTCATTTTTATCTCTATGTAGTATGTCTTTCAGTACTCTTTCTAGGTTTGGTTTGATGGATATGAATTTCTTCAGTTGTCCTTTGTCATGGAAGTATGTTGTTTCTCCATTAAATTTGAATGAAAATTTTGCTGGGTACATCAGTCTGGGTTAAAAGTTGTTTTCTTTCAGGGCTTGAAATGCCTCACTGCAAGCTCTTCTTGACTTGAGAGTTTGTACTGAAAAGTCTGCAGTGATTCTAAAGGGCTTTCCTTGACAGGTGTGTTGTGTCTTTTCTCTAATAGCTTTTAGTATTCTTTTTTTATGCTGTATGTCTGAGATCTTAGTTATTGCATGTCTGAGTGTGGATTAATGTGATTGTGAATGGTTGGTGTGCTATATGCCTCATTTATCTCTTTGTCAGCTTTTTCCCCATATTTGGGAAATTTTCTTCTATTACTTCTGTGAATATTTTAGCTGTGTAATTTGCATTGACTCCTGCCTCTTCACTGATGCCTATTAATCTTATATTTTTTCTCTTGGCCTCATCTTGAAGCTTTTAGATTGTCACTTTATGCTGCTTTGTTATTTTTAAAAGTTCTTTCCTTTCATGATCACTAATTGTTATCTGTCCTCAAGGTCTGAAATCCTATCAGCTTCATTTAAATGGTTTTGCATGCTTTGAATAGAATTTTTTTTTTGTTTCTTGGATGTCTCTTTGAGTTCGTTTTATGAATTCTGCATGTTTTCTATATTGTTCATTCAAGGTTTCAATCAGTTTCCCATGCTCCTGTACTTTTTTCTCGATTTCTTCTTTAGCTGTGCTCAGCAACTCTTTACTCAGGTTGTTATTTCTATCTTTACATAGGAGAGTACTTCTAATTTGATTTCCTCTATAGCCTCATGGAATTGTTTTTTTATTTTACTTGCTATGTTTTCAGAGATTTCTGGTATGTTACTTTTTGGGCCCTCTATTTCCATGTCTCCTGTACTTGCTCCTGTACCTCCTCCTGTTTTTTCACTTTGTCATTTTCACTCTGCCTGGTGTTTTCTGTGTGTAGGAGGGGGTCACCCACCACTTTTTTGAGACTCACTAAGTTCTTACAGTTAGTTGGAGGAGGATTTACTATTGGCCCTATTTATCCACTGTACACCTCTATGTTAGGGGCATACTCACCATGCTGACACAGTTAATCCACTGTAGTCCAAGGTTTGCTGCCTTAAAGTTCCAAGTTTATTCCATGTGCTGATCACACAGAGTGCATAATCAGGGTCCAAGGCTGGATTCTGGGTGCTGTTTGCTGCTTGGAGTTCACTGGTGGTGGTCCAGTTAGGCCCCCATCCCTGGGTTCACCTTGGTGTGGTCTCAGACACAGGGCATGGTTTTACTGCCTGGGAGCAAGCTCAAAGTCCCTTATTTTGTACTGGGATTCCGCCAGAACTCGCATGCAGTCAGACCTGGAGCCTGTCTTAGTTACTTTTTACACTGAAATAAAGTGTCCAACACCACACTGACTGGAGCCTGCTGAGGTCTTCTGATTGGGTGAGGGGTTCCTGAGTCTCTCATCCAGCCATCAGAGTAATCCACTGTAGTCCAAAGTTCCAATGTTCTTGGTGGAAGGGCGGGCCCAGCAGAAGCAGTCTGGGGCAGTTTTAGGCCTGGGGCAGGCTTACCTGATGTTCCTCCTGGAAGGGCGGCAGTGTCCTGATTTTTAATTCTTATTGAAAAGAGAATTTTCAGGTATATTGGTCTGACTTGGAAGTTATTTGTGTTTGGGTCATGAAATACATTACTCCAGGCTTTCATGACCTTTAAAGTTTATGTTGAAAAAATCTTGTCATTCTGATGTGTTTGTACATGATTTTTTTGCTTTTGTCTGATAGGTTTCAAGATTCTGTTTTTGTTGGACATCTGGGATTTTGAGGTGTTGTGGGGAAGCTTCTGTTTTCACCATAGTTAGTTGGTGTTCTGCAAGCCTTGCTGATCTGCATATAGAAATGTATCCTTATCCTTGGACAGTTTTCATTATGATTGCTATAAATAGATTTTTTATTCTATGTGTGACACTATCTAATTCTTCTCAGTTAACCTTAAGTTAACTTTCTTAGTATCATCTACTAGCTATTAGATTATTTCTTTGTTTTCATCATTTTAAAGACTTGTGTAAGTATTTTGCTGTCATTTAACATTTTGACCTTTATTTCAGAAGCCTTGTCCTTACATTGGTCATTACTTCATTTTATGAATTCTATACATTGCTTTTTTTTATTTCTGGCATTTCTATCTGAGGCCATTTGTCATTCATAGTTTGAACTTTTGGTTACCTTTTTCAGTTTTTTATTTGTTTCTCTCATATCAACTTTGGCCAGTTTGTATGAGTTCCATGATCCACTGGGTCATGTCCTCTTTGAACTCACCAAGTTTTGCTATCTCTTCTTTAATCATTTCATAAATTTCTGCTGCCTGTGTTTGCTTTTCTTTCCATTGATCCCTCTGTTTTAGGAGACTGGGAGAACTTGAGGAACTTTTGTTTTCATATTATATTTATATTGATATATGTTATATATATTCATATACTTTCATATATGAATGTATTAATCCTGAGCATTTAGGTCAAATATAGTTAGTACAGATTGTAGTTAATATGAACATATTTTAAAATAGATTCTCCATTCCACTGATGTTTTTGTGACTTTGTCTAGAGATAATGCATAACACTTTAGTTATTCAGTTTAAACTGATTGATCCCTTCTCATTTTATTAAAAAGCTTTTGCAGGTCAAAAGGAACCTCAAACAGTGAAAAGAAAATCCATGAATTGGGGAAAAAATCTAAGCCAACTCTCTGTCAGACAAAGGACTTCTATCTAGAACATCTAAATAATTAAAAATTATCAGGCCTCTAAAATTCAAAAACACAATCCAAAAATGGGCATCTGAGATGAACACACACTTCTCAGATGAAGAAATTCAAATGACAAATAAATATATGAAAAATACGTAACATTGAGATTCCATCTGACTCCAGAAAGAATGACCAAAATCAAGAAATCAACCAATAGCAAATGCTGGAGGGGCTATGGGGGAAAAGGAGCTCCTCTTCACTGTTGTGGGAGATATGCTTGTGAAACCACTGTGGGAATCAGTGTGGATGCTCCTTTAAAAGCTAAGATTAGAGGTCCCATTTGACTCAGTTATCCCACTAATGGGCATTTTCCCAGAAGAATTGAAAACATCATACCACTGTGATATATGTGCACCCATGTTTATAGCAGCACTATTTGTAATATCCAGATCTTTAAAACAACCCAAAGGCCCATCAATTGAAGAATGAATAAAAAAGATGTGTTATTTTTATACAATATAATACTACTCAGCTATAAAGAAGGATTGCATCAATACTCATAGGTAAATGGATGAGACTTGAGACCATTCTAATAAGTGAAATAAAGAAGATTTAGATGTGTATTACCATATTGTTTCCCTAGTGTAAGAAACTGAAAGAGTAAATAAGATGCAAAATATGCAGTTGATATTGTGAAAGGATAAGAAACCACTCAAAGAGGAAAAATAACTGGGATAGGGGAAAGGAGAAAAGAAGGCAGGGAAAAGGGAAAATATATAAATATTTTTATATATGCAGAAAATGGCTAAGATGATTATAGTACTACTTCTATTAGTAACACTCATATGATTAGATTAATTTTGCATGCCTACATTTGGTAATCTAAACAACTCTTTCAAAGATAACAATATGCAATATTGCAACCATTGTTACACTTATCATCTTGTTTTGAATGCTTACATTGTTATTGTTTGGGGATTTTTGTTGTTCTTGTAGTTGTTGTTTGTATATGCCTTGTTTTATGTCTTTCTTTTTTGTCTTTTTCTCTTTAAAATATATTTTTTTAAAAAACCTGATTGATCCCTGTCATTGTGTTGTGCAGAAGGTATTTCTACTGGTTATAACTAAATCAACAAATATGATCATACATCATGTATATACATTAAAACTTCCATTTACACTTTTACCCTTTGTCAGTAACCTTTCCAGGCTTTACTATGTTGTTATTAGCACTTGGCCTGAAGTGTAAATGCAGAAGGGAGGGCTAGAGATGTAGGGAATGGTGAAAGAGTGAGCAAATCCTTAGGGAGAAAGGTAAATAGGAGAAATAATCATTGTTTAAAATATTAGAGGTTCGGATTCTGGTGGAGCACGTGTATAGCTTGAGTAAAGAGACAGTGTTCTGTGGTTTAAAGACGGTAACTGTGGGAGTGGGGGGAGGATATAGGGTGATGGATGTATAATTGTGAATTAAGCAATGTTGGAAGGTTTTCAGAGCATATTATGATATCTGTGCACTTGAAAGGTAGAGAAAAGGCAAGGGAATGCAGGCAGATAAGTAAAACAAGAAAGAATATAAGTAGTACAATAGGAATGACTGAATATTAATATGAGAAAAAAATAAGAAAGATTGTTAAAAAGCAGCATACAGGGAAAAAACTTGACAAGAAAAATTTTTTAAATTAAAAGAAGTAAAAATTTATATTGCTACAGAGGCAAAAATTAGAGAAAAAGAATGAGGAAAAAAGAAAAAGCATAAGGAAGAAAAAGAATAAAGAAAAGAATGAGAAAAATAAGAGAAAACCAACAATAAAATCTAAACAAACAAAAAACTTTAGCAGGAACTGAAAACAAATATTCCAGTAAGAAAAGGCGCAAGCAATCCCTATGTACCCACTGCGCCATAAAACCTTGGTGTCCACGCAGTCCCCAGCTTTAGTCGTGGTCTACCTGCCAGCATCTGCACCACTCCACCCACCTGACTGCAGGCAGCATCAGAAGAATACCTAGGCATAGTTTACTGACTCTCTTCCTCTAAGTGTGGCAGTGGTTGGTGTTTTGGATTTCCCATTCATCAGCTTTTTCTGGTCTGTGTCTAAATGTCAGGGGGGACCTCACTCTGGACTGTCTAGTCCTGTCCCTTCCCCATGTCTCTGCAGATGTGATCTGCGTGTTCCTCCAGGACTTAGCATGATTCTGCTGCTTGCCTTGTTTAGCTGCTCTCTGTGTAGATGGAAGGGGTTCCCATGCCAGTGTTCAGGGATGGAGAGGAGGGCACTGGGATGCAGTGTTCTCCAGTGTTTGGGGACATAATGGGAAGAAGGGCCCAGGAACTAGTGTGTCCCAGGAGCCTGGTCTCTGCAGCCTTAGCTCATTCCCTCTGGTTGGCAAAGTGCTCTCAAGACGGCTGCTCCATGGAGGAAAGAGCAGGAATGGGAGGCGGTGATGCAGACCTGCTCCGGCTGGGAGGTATTGCTTTCCCTTTTCAGTGATCACAGGTATCCGTCTGATTTTCTTTCAGATTGATTTTTCTCTTTCACAGTGTCACCCATTGCGTTCAGAGTACAGGTATTTTTGGCCACCCTGAGTATCTGTGACACGGTCCCTCTTGCTTTCCATTTTTATACAGCTTCAGCTTTGACTGCTACCAACACCACAGAAACGCTTTTGTCATTTCGTTTGCTCTTGTAGCATAAGGGCTAAATTTGGTGCTCTTTGACATCTTTGACAGTGACTTATGTTCTCAAGTCCATAAACTGATTTCTACAAATGAAATTTTATCTCAAATAGAATAGCATTATATTTGTTGTATAAATGATAGCAGATTTCAATACTGAATAATATTTTGTTTGATATGAGTGCAAAGTAAGGTCATTGCCAAACAAGAATAGAAAAGGGCTTTTTAAAATGTGCTTCTATTTATTTTTTAATTTTAAACTCAATTTAATTTCAAAGAAATTTTAACAAGAATGTAAATGAAGTGGGTCTTAAGTAAAAGGGAAATAACCAAAATTAGGAAAATTTCTATGGAATCTGGACATGTAGATGATCATAAAAGTCAAAAATAGGCTCGATTGTTTGCAAAAGTATAACTAAGAGGGAGGTATATGGAAGAACAAGGTAAGACCTGCCTGCAGCTACACAGATAAATAAGGAGGTAGAAAGTATCCCAGAAGGAATTAAGTGGATGGAAGAATACAAAATAATCTCTACTAATATGAGAAAGGAAGAACAGTTAGAACAAAATTCAAATGTTGGCCAATTTAGAAAAACTATCCAGGGAATGATGAAGGGATGAGAGAAGTCTACATTTACTTTTCTTCCTCAAAGCTCTCCTCCTTATCCATAACAATCCTTCTAATTTCACATCACATTCATTATTCAAGACCTGATCAAAACTGTTGAGCTTATTGTAATAATTAAGCATACTGTTTCATAAACTATGCACTGTAGAACTCTATGGTATGTGAATTATTTTACTTTTCTTTATTTGAATAAACTTATTTTGTAGTTTCTAAGAATTTTTTTAAATATACTCTAGTTTTGCAGAGGAAAAATTACAAGCATTTCTGCTAATACTTCTGAAGAATTTGTTTTTTCTTCTGTTGCAGTTTATCTCCTTTTCTATGCTTTCACTTATTTCAACTTTTTAGCTCAACTATTAGATATTGATTAGTTATTTGACTTGTGTCTGACAATTTGATAGGCATATATTAATTACTGAAAAGTAAATATCACTGTGAGAACCTCAATTCTCTTTTCATGTAAAAACTTAATAACTGCTACATAACTGGGCAAGTACACTGACTTATTATTTGTATGTCTTGTGGTCTCTGACATGTTGCAACTATCCCCACCACAAGGAATTGTTGATTCCAGGATATTTCTATTTGAAATTATTGCTCATCATCTGGTTGCAATTGTTTAACTCCCAGTGTTGTTTCAGTGATATAAATATAATAAATTATTATTGTTATAACAATTCCCATTGGTAAGCCATACTATCTAAATAAAGCAATTTTTAAACATAAATAAAAGTAATTACCTACAAAAATGTTTTCTTAAAGAGTATAAATTCTATATTTTATTCAAAGATAATGTTTTGGCCTGACTTGTGTTATGACCCTAAGTTATTCCTGAAAAAATTTGTTGTTGTAAATGTTTTGTGAATGAGAATTAAAACCTATTTGAACAAATGAGACATGGAGATTACAGAAACCTATTTCCTTTACTGCAGTACTGCTTGTAGTCAATCATTATAGTTTTTCTAGTACCCAAATTATTTGAATGAATTGGAAAGTGGAGATTAAACAAGACAGAGCTTCAGAGACTCAGAAGTTCAGTTTAGAAAAAAAGATAAGAAATTCACATACTTTTAGGTCTAGAAAGGAAGGTTTATAATTAGAATTAAAAATGCGAAAACAAAGGAAGCAGATAAAATCGATTCTTGCTTCTGATGCAGTGGATCCTCATGTATACTTTCATTTTTCAAAATTTTTTTAAAGTTTTATTTTAAAGATAATAAAACCCAACATAATAAAAAGAATAAAGCCAACCAAAACAAAGCAGAGAAAGTGGTACAGAACTTCAAAATAGGATCATAGGAAATCAACAATGGCTATCATAACATATCTTGCTATCTTCACAATAGTCCTTAAATATATAACTGTCAGACATCTTTCCCACTATTAGCCTTTGTTTCAAAACTCTGCAAGGAAATTTATAAAGAGCTCTATTTAAATAAACTAATATCAAACTATACCAGAAAAATGAATATATTTAATGTGAACTCAAATTCACAATGTGTCTTATGTATATTTTGAGAAAATCAGCAATAAGTCAGAAAAGGAGGGAGGGAAGAAGAAAAAGAGAGACAGAGACAAGATAGAGAATGATGAAACCAGTATAATTTATATGTAAGCTTAAGTGAAAGTGGTTTTTAAAGGAATAAAACCATTTTAATTTTAAAAGAAATCTATTGATGATCTCAGTGTGAAACAACATGAAATAGGTTTTTCAACTCACTGGTATAAAAGATGTTAGGGGGTGGGAAGAAAATAAAAATAAATGAAAGGATCTTCTATTACATGGAAAAAATAACAACAAAAATGATTAACCTCAGGCATTGCATAGAAGTAGCAAAGCTTAAACATATACATTGAAATCTCAAGTGCAACCATTTGAAAAATATTAATGAGTTGTCAGATTTCCAAAACATTAGAGAAAAAATGAAAAGGAGACAACTGCATGAATTCAACAAAATATAAGAAAAATTTTTAAAAATAAATTGGAAAATAAAGTATCAGAAAGTAACCTAAACATCTCAGTGAATCACAAATCCAAAGAAATATAATAAAGGCTTTAAGTGTCCCTTTTACTTATTTAAAAGTGCTATACAAGAAAATGGGTAATGAACATTATAATGAAGAAAGACTATATATATAGTCTTTGTGTGTATATATATATATGTACAAAATATATATATATATATATACACAAAAAATATTTTCTAATTAGGGAAAATGAATAGTTTTAATGAGGCAATAGGCTTCCTTATAATTTTAAAATCTATAATCCTTCAAAAGATGCACAAATTCATTCAGTCTTTCAAACTGAGAACCTGTGCTATAATAATCAAATTTAGGTTTCTAGAAAGAAAGCATTCATAGACAATTTTATAGGATTTATATTTATTTATTTATTTATTTGGTACTGGGGATCGAACTCACAACCTTCCACTTGCCAGGTAGGCACTTAAGCCATTGAGCTAAATCCTCAGCCCTATTTATTAAATTTTTTGAGACAGGCTTTCCCTGTTCAGTTTGGGCTGGCTTTGAACTCACTAGATAGCCCATGCTGGTCTCAAACTCAAGGCAATCCTCCTGCCTCAGGCTCTTCAGTGCTAGGATTACAGATGTACATCAGCATTACACATGGCAATTTCACAGGGCTGTGAAACACAGAAATCGGTTGCTTCACACAGAGGTGGAAGGACCAGAATTTATAACTAGTGCTAGAGCAGAGACCATAGAAGTGAAAGTTGATTTAGTGACATATTTCTTTTGCATTGCCAAGGGGAAACAAATTAGAAACTCAGTAGGAGGTTGGTTTCAAAAAGTGTAGATTGATGTGCAAATCCATGTAGGAGATACAAATTGTAGTTTGCAACCCAGAAATACTATTTAAAGATAACTGAATGACCTCCATGAGATATATAATATAAATGAAAGATAAAAATCAAGATGAACTGCCAAGTGGCCAGTGGGATGCAGATTCCAGCTTTGGGCCCTGACCCCACACTCTGATGGAATCCCAGTGCACAGAGGGGGACTTTAAGCCTGCTCCCAGGTGGTAAGACCATGCACTGCATCTGAGATCACCCCAAGCCGCACACCCTAGGCTGCAACCCCACTGACTGCCAAGAAGGCAGCAGGACCCAGATTCCAGCTTTGGCCCTATGCTGTGGCAGAATCCCAGCTCATGGAGGGGGACTCTAAGCCTGCTCCCAGGTGATAAGACCATGTGCTGCATCCCAAACCACCACGAGCCGCACACAGGGACAGGGGCCCAACCGGGCCACACCCAGCAAATGCCAAGCAATGAGCAGGTTCAAGATTTCAGCTTTGGGCCTTGACCACACACTCTGGCTTAATCCCAGTGCACTGAAAAAACTTGGAACTTAGCTCGCAGGCAGCAAACCTTGGACTATAGCAAACTAACTGTGCCAGTGTGGTGAGAATGTCCCGAAAATAGAGATGTACAGTGGGTAAATAGGGCCAGTAGTAAAGCCCCCTCCAACTAACTATAAGACCTTGGTGAGTCTGAAAAGAGTGTGGGTGACTCTCTCCTACACACAGAAAACACCAGGCAGAGTGAAAATGGCAAAACAAAAAAGCAAAATCCAGTCTCAAACATCTAGTCCACCAGAAGCAAGTGCAAGAGATACTGATATAGAGGGCCCGAAAAATAACACACTGAAAATCTCTGAAAAGATAGCAAGTGAAATTAAAAAAAAAAAAAAAAACACTCCATGAGGCTACAGAGGAAATCAAATTAGAAGTACTCTCCCACATAAAGACAGAAATAACAACCTTAGTAAAGGAGTTGCTGAGCACAGCTAAAGAAGAAATAGAGAAAAAAGTACAGGAGCATGGGAAACTGATTGAAACCTTGAATGAACAATATAGAAAACATGCAGAGTTCATGAAACAAATTCAAAGAGACATCCAAGAAACAAAAAATTCTAATCAAAGCTTGCAAAACCACTTAAATGAAGTTGATGATAGGATTTCGGACCTTAAGGACAGGATCACAATTAGTGATCATGAAAGGATAGAACTTTTAAAAATAACAAAGAAGCATGAAGTGACAATCCAAAAGATTCAAGATGATGCCAAGAGAAAAACAAGATTAATAGGCATCAGTGAAGAAGCAGGAGTCAATGCAAATGACGTAGCCAAAATATTCACAGAAGTATAAAAGAAAATTTCCCAAACATGGGGAAAGAATCTGATATGCAGCTAAGTGAGGCATATAGAATGCCAAACAGTCACAATCAACAAAAATCCACACCCAGAGACATAATAATTAAGATCTCAGACATATAGCATAAAAACAGAATATGAAAAGCTGTTAGAGAAAAGACACAACTCACCTACCAAGGAAAGCCCATTAGATTCACAGCAGACTTTTCAGCACAAACCCTCAAGTCAAGAAGAGCTCAGAGTGAGGCACTTAAAGCCCTGAAAGAAAACAACTTTAAACCCAGACTGATGTACCCAGCAAAACTTTCATTCAAATTTAATGGAGAAACAAGATACTTCCATGACAAAGAACAACTGAAGAAATTCACATCCACCAAACCAACCCTAGCAAGAGTACTGAAAGACATACTAGACAGAGGTAAAAATGACCACAATCCCTAAAACAACAACAGAAAGAAACCACCAGGTAGGTTAAGCAATTAAACCAGGGGAAAAGCAGAAAGCAAACAACTGGAACATAACATGGCTAAGTCGAGTCAGTACATATTAGTGATATCCATAAATGTAAATGGCTTCAATTCACCTATAAAAAGAAATAGATTGACAGAATGGATCAAGAAACATGATTGCACAATATGCTGTATACAAGAAACACATCTGACCCAAAAGGAAACTCATAGATTAAAAGTCAAAGGATGGAAAACAGTATTCCATGCAACAGGAACCTGGAAAAAAGCAGGGGTAACTATTCCAATTGCAGACAATGTGAATTTCAAACCTAAAATGATTAAAAGAGATAAAAAGAAGGTCACTAGATACTCATTAGTGGAAAAACTCAAGAGGAAGAACTAACAATATATGCACCAAATAGAGGATCACCCAACTACATAAGACAGATATTAATGGACATGAAAAACCAAATACACAAGAACACAATTATAACAGGGGATCATAACAGAGATAGATCAACTAGACAAAAAGTCAGCAAAGAAATAACAGAACTGAATCATACCTGTGAGCAATTGGACTTAGTGTAGATATTTACAGAGTGTTCCACCCAACCTCATGAGAATACATATTCTTTGCAGCAGCACATGGGACATTATCCAAAATAGACCATATATTATCCCATAAAACATTTTTAAGTAAATGCAAAGGTATTGCAATCATCCCATGCATAATATCTGACCATAGTGCATGGAAATTGGAAATTAATGGCAAAACAAATTGCAAAACCTCCATAAATACATGAAAATTAAATAACAACCTTTTGAACAGCCAGAAGGCTAGAGATGAAATTAAAGAAGAAATAAAGCAATACCTACAATTCAATGAAAACACAGAAATAACATACTGTAATCTGTGGGATGCAATGAAAGCAGTCTTAAGAGGAAAATATATAGCAGTAAAGTGTCAAAAAAACCAGAATAAATACAAATAAACAACCTAATGCTCCATCTCAAGCTTCTAGTAAAGGAAGAGCAAGCTAAACTCAAAGCTCATAGAAGAAAGAAAATTGTAAAGATTGGAGCAAAAATCAATGCAATTGAAGCTAAAAAATCAATAGAAAGAATTAATGAATCAAAAAGCTGGTTCTTTGAAAGCATAAACAAAATTGACAAACCCCTAGCTAACCTTATCAAGAGAAAGAATGAAAAAACTCAAGTTCATGCAATAAGAACTGAAAAGGGGGAAATCACTACAGATCCCATGGAAATTCAAAAGATCATGAATACCTACTTTGAAAATCTCTACTAACATAGAGTGCAAGACATAGAGGAAATGGACAGATTTCTAGAAACATATGAAGGACCAAAGCTCAACCAAGAATATATAGCAATTTTGAACAACCTAATATCAGCTATTGGAATTGAAAATATAATTAAAAACTTACAAAGAAAAGCTCAGGTCCTGATGGATTCACAGCTGAATTTACAAGAAATTTAGAGAAGATTTGATGCCAATACTCCTTAAACTCTTCAATGAAATTGAGAAGAAAGTAATCCTCCCTAAATCATTCCTGGAGGCAAGTATTACTCTGATACCAAAACCAGAGAAAGATCCAGCCAAAAGGGAAAAATATAGATCAATTGCACTAATGAACACTGATGCAAAGGTTCTCAATAAAATACTGGCAAATAGAGTGCAGCAAGTCATCAAGAAGATTATACATCATGACCAAGTGGAGTTCATTCCAGGAATGCAGGGATGGTTTAACATACACAAATCAATAAATGTAATATACCACATCAACAGAGCCAAAACCAAAAACCACATGGTCATCTCAATAGACACAGAAAAAGCTTTCAACAAAGTCCAACACATGTTCATGATAAAAACCCTTCAGAAACTCAGAATACACGGCATCTACCTCAACCTTATAAAGGCCATCTATGACAAACCAACAGCCAACATTATACTAAAAGGACAAAAACTGAAAGCTTTCACTTTAAAATCAGAAACAAGACAAGGATGTCCACTATCACCACTGCTTTTCAACATAGTTCTGGAAACACTAGCCATGGCAATCAGACAAGAGAGAGAAATGAAAGGAGTAAAGATAGGAAAGGAAGAAGTTAAATTATCATTATTTGCAGATGACATGATACTCTATATAGAAGACCCAAAAAACTCCATTAAAAGACTGCTAGAGGTAATAAACAAGTTCAGCAGTGTAGCTGGATACAAAGTCAATGCTCAAAAATCAATAGCATTCCTGTACACAAACAAAAACTCACCAAGAGGGAAATTATGGAAATACCGCCTTTACAATAGCATCTAAAAAAATGAAATACTTAGGAATCAACCTAACTAAAAATGTAAAAGAACTATATGCTGAAAATTATATTACACTGAAAATTTTATTACACTGAAAAAGGAAACTGAAAAGGAAATTAGAAAATGGAAGGACATTCCTTGCTCTTGGTTAGGAAGAAACAACATTGTGAAAGTGGCCATACTCCCCAAACTGTTATACATATTTAATGCCATCCTAGTGAAAATACCATTGACATACCTCACAGATCTAGATAAAACACTACTAAAATTCATTTGGAAACAGAAGAAACCTAGAATAGCCAAGGCAATTCTGGACAACAAAGTCAAGGCAGGAGGCATCTCAATTCCTGATCTGAAACTATCCTACAAAGCCATAGTGATAAAATCAGCATGGTACTGGCAAAGAAATAGAGGAGGATCAATGGAACATATAAGAAGATGCAAGCACAACTACAAAGACACTCAGCCACTTGATTGACAAAGGGGCTAAATATCTCACTGGAAGAAGGATATCCTCTTTAATAAATGGTTTTGGAAAAATTGGCTCTCCATGTGCCAAAGACTGAAACTATATCCATGCATATCACCATGTACAAAACTGAAGTGTAAGTTGATAAAAGACCTAAATATTAAAACAGAAACACTAAATCTACTTGATGACAAGATAAGGAGAAGACTTGGAGACATAGAGGTAGGGAATTCATGAACAAAACGCAAACTGCACAGGGAACATTTGAAAGAATCAACAACTGGGATCTCATATTATTGACAAGTTTCTGCACTTCAAAGGAAACCACTAACAGAGTGAAAAGAAAACCCTCAGAGTGGGAATGAATTGTAGCCAGAAACCCCTCAGACAAAGGACTAATATCCAGAACATACAAAGAATTGAAAAACATCAAGCTCCCCAAATTCAAAGACCCTCTCCAAAAATGGGCATCTGAGATGAACACATAGTTCTCAGAGAAAAATATACAAATGGCAAATAAATACATGAGGAAATGTTCACCATCACTGGTCATTCGAGAAATGCAAAAAAAACAACACTGAGATTTCACCTTACTCTGGAAAGAATAGCTGCCATGAAGGAATCAACTGATAACAAATGTTGGGGAGGCTGTGAGTAGAAAAGAACACTACTCCACTCTCAGTGAGAATGTAGACTGGTGCAACCACTATGGAAATCCATATGGAGAATTCTCAGAAGACTTGGATTGGAAGCTCCATTCAATCCAGCTATTCCCCTCCTGGGTATTTT
This sequence comes from Hydrochoerus hydrochaeris, assembly GCA_004027455.1. Taxonomy (NCBI): domain Eukaryota; kingdom Metazoa; phylum Chordata; class Mammalia; order Rodentia; family Hydrochaeridae; genus Hydrochoerus; species Hydrochoerus hydrochaeris. The sequence continues at coordinate 11,772 of PVLA01006404.1, read as the reverse complement.
CCCAGAAGAACTGACAAGTTCATATCACAGTGACATATGTGTATTAATGTTCATAGCAGCATGATTTGTAGCTAAATAGCTAAACCTTGGAAGCAACCATGATGCCCATCAACTGCAGAGTGGATGAAAAACATGTGGCATTTTTATACAATGGAATATTACTCAGCTATAAAAAAGGATGAGCTTGAGGCCTTCATAGGTAAATGGAGACAACTTGAGACAATCCTCATTAGTGAAATAAATAAGAATCATATTTATAAATATCACATTGTGTCTCTGGTGTAAAAAGTGATAAAAATTATAAGAGTAATAAAACCCAAAATGTGTAATTGCTATTGTAAAAAAGAGAGGAAAAGAAAGTGCTCTAAGGGATATAACTGCATGTATGTTTAGTGTGTAAAATAGATGACCATATTGCTGAATCTTTGTTGATCTTTGAGCAGAACTGTTTGCAGTCTCACTGTTTGAAAGTCTACTATATATCCTTTAACTTTGTAACTTGAGCAACTACATCCAAGGTAACAATGTGTGATTTATCAACTAGTGATTTCTTAGTGTTTTTTTCTCTTTTTTTCTTTTAGAATTCTGTATTGTTGCTACACTTTTTCTTTTGCTTTTTTTCTTTAAATAATTTTTTTTAAATCCATAGTTGCTATTGTAACAAAGAGAGGAAATAGGAAGTGCTATAAAAGATATAACTGCATGAATATTTAAGTGTGAAGGATTGATAGTCATACTTCTAAGTTCTTGTTGTATTGTTGAACAGATCTGTTTACAGTCTCACTGCTTGTATGTCTATTTTGTATGCTCTAATTTTGTAACTTGAACAACTGTTTCTAAAATGACAGTATGTAATTTATCAACGAGTGATCTCTTACTGTTTATCCTTTTTTTTGAAATTCTGTAATATTGCTACCTTTGTTCTTTTTTCTTTCTCTTTAAATAAAAAAAAATCTAGAGATCTAAGGATGGAGCCATTGAGCCATCTAAAAAATATTCCAATACTTTTAGAGCAGGCAAAGAGAACAGAACAAAACATAGAAACCAGAAACTTTAGAAATGAAAGAGCAGAGTGACAAAAAAATTAAAAGAACTGAATATTTGAACTATAACTTAAATGTGCCCTGAGATGAGAGAAACTATTGCAGATAGATGACATCAGATGAAAACTAAGATATGACTGCTATATTGTGTAATTAGAAGGCCATTGCTGACAGGGAAAATTGGTGAAGTGATGGGAGGAACCATTCTGCCCCAAGTGACCTTAAGAAGTAATATGATAACAACTACAAGAATAAATGAGTCTTTAAGGAGGGTTGTTACAAAGGAATTAAAATGGGTGAGAAGCTTAATCAAGCTTTCTGTTTTGGTTTATTTTCAGATACCAGAAAATGTAGTAGGTTTTAGTAGTGATGGGAAAGTTTGTTTGCATGTCTGAAAATGATAAATGCAGCACAGCCAAAAACTGACTTTAATAGAATAGTGTGACTAGAATCTACTCACAATTGAAGATATTTCCTTTGGGTAGAAATGTAGAATATGATATATAATATCATATATATGATATATTCACATCATATATGTATCTATAAATCCTCTGAGTTGAGTTGATATAATAATAACAGTTTCTAAAGGCTGTCTTTAGATTATTGCTACAATTTTTTTTCATTAAGCTGTGCAGTGATGTTATTCAGCAAAGAACATGAATACTAGAAGCTTAAAATAGATGCAGAGTGCCTGAAATGGTTGTGTGGAAGAATAGCAGAATGAACAAATAATTTAAAAATATAAGACATTGTTAAGTGATATAGGAGTCCACCACAAACAATAGGCATGATTCTAAAAGACAGCAATCAGCATTGTAGCTGTATTCACCTTAACAATCAGGGTTACACACAGGTGCAAGACAGGCAGAGAAAGGAACCATATTGCATTATCTCCAAGAGAGCTGAGGGCAATTTCACAGGATTAACTACTCGACTCACTGTGGAATTTAATTCAGGTAAAGACAGCCAAAATAAGTGAAGGAGATACAATGAAAAATGAGCTGACTAATACAATTTAGGTTGTGGTTATTAGTTTTGGGATTTTAGATCATGTAAAATCAGAAGAGAAGGTGGTAGTTTAGAGAGTAATATGCTTGAAATGGGATCCTGGGAAGCTTGCATTCATTTACAATGGTACATTCTAGGGATGACCAGAATTCTTGAGTTATTTATGTCTACGTTTGAATCATCCAGGGTTACAGAAGTATTAATGTTGGTTGGTTCACTGGTAGGTAAAATGTTAAGCAACATGAGAAGTTTCTGCATCTGTGGGCATTTTTAAGAAGAGGGATACCAAATTTTAAATGTGATGTTGCTAGGGATACTGAAAGAATTTTGTCAGTAAGAGATATTTGAAGAAAAAGGAAAGACAATAGATTGGATCTGAAAAGGAAGTTAGTCCAACTCCACACCCAGTTTTACAAAGCATTCAGGAAAGTGAAATGACTTTGAGAAACAGTGTTTTAAGTGTAGAAGTTTTATCAGAGTAAAAACCTAAAAACCTGTTTTAAAAAATGATTTAAGTGAGCTAGGCATGGCCGTATATGTTTGTAATCCCAGCACTCTAGGAAACTGAGGCAGGAGGTCAGGATAGGAAGTTTGAGCACACTCTGGGAAGTTTAGTGATTTACTGAGATCTGGTCTCCAAAAAAAAAAAAAAAAGACTGAGGATGTGGGTCTGTGGGGAAGCCCAGGGTTCAATCCTAGTACTGTTTAAAAAAAAAAAAAAGCGTGAGAGATTTAGGTTTGAAAATTATTTATTTATGCTTAACATACTGCTCACATATTAGAGTTTAAACACATAATCTCCCCCTTTTTTTCTTGTAAATTTACATGATAGCCAGAAAGTTCTATTTATTTTTACCAGACTTGCTGGTCAGATTTGAGCTTTCTCAGATGTCTGCAGTTAGTTAGAGACTTGGCTGGGGCAGGTTGATCAAAGATAGTCTTGAGTAAGATTCTCAGTTCCGCTTTCAGTGTGTCTCATATCTACCCCATTGTCCATCCCTACACCTGTGATAAATGCAGATTTGAATTAACCATTTGGAAATGAAGCATAAGAGCTTTACTTATTAGTAATCAGTGAACTACTAATTAAATAAATAAAAGGCTAATGTTTTGCACATCATAATACATGCTTATACAATAAATTCATTGATGATAGGACAGCAAAATATACTCCCATTTACTTTTGGAGACAGAATTAATTGGTCTTTCTGGAAAGAATCACAACAGTATATATCAATATTTAAATTGAAGCTACCTTTTGATCACCAAACTGTCCTTCCAAGTGTTAAATTTAAAAGAATACTAATCAAAAACCATACTCACAGTGTATAAAGAAAGAGCTATTTTTAAATACTCATTGTAACTTTTCATGAAACACAAAACATTAGAAACAGTCATAAATATATAAGTAAAGTTTAGGTGAAGTATAGTAATAAGCCAAAGACTTTGATAAAAATAAGTGGCACATTGAAAGTGAGTGACTGAGAATATTTTGCTAAAGGCATTACTTATAGTAACATGCACTCACACTTAAAAAAAAAGAGAGGGAGCTAAAGATGGCAGATCGGTAAGCAGCAAAATACAGAGCCTCCCTGAGAAAAACAACTCAGATGCCAGAATAAAAGATCCTGGAGAGGTCCAGACAGAGGGAGATGGATCCTCTGGACACAGGAAGAAACTAAAGGTAAAAGATCTGGGGGGCTACCACTGGAGCAGCTAAGATTAGTGGCCATGGTGCTCTCACTGGAGCCACCCAAACTTGTGCCTCCGAGACTCGCCAGAGCCACCCAAACTTGCGCCCCTACAACTCACTCGAGTCGCGGTCACACTGAAGTTTGAGGTGAGTGACTCCAATGGAGAATAAAGCTGGCTAGGGACCTACACTAACCTGCAGTGAGTGCTCAGAATAAGACGCTCCCATGGGAAAGGGTCAAGCAACTGGACGACATGTTGGAATCAGGCAGGAAGGGCATGAACAAGGAACAGCAGTGACTCCAGTCAGTTGCTCCTTACCCAGAGCAGATTGGTGGGATCTCCTTTGCCTCAGTCATGCCCCTGGCCAGGAACTAATAAGCTGTCCCAAATTGATTCCTTACACACTGCACACACTAACATGTAAAGGCCCCACAGGTTGACTGGCTTGGAGGGGAGGGGCCAGCATATGCTGGCCCTGCTTGCCACCTCCTCAATGACCAACAGCAAACTGAAGAGGGCAGAAATCCCTTGCCAGCACACTTCCACAGAACCATAACGAACAAGGAAAGGGGCTGGGACCTCTATACACCTACATGGAAGAAACCAAAAACATGACAATAGAAAGAAATAAGAAAAATCCTCCTATTTGTAATAGCTGAATTTTGGAAACAACCATGATGCCCATCAACTGCAGAATGGATGAAAAAGATATGGTATTTTTACACAATGGAATGTTACTCAGCAATATAAAGGATGATCTTGAGGCCTTCATAGGTAAATTGAGACAACTTGAGACTATTCTCATTAGTGAAATAAATAAGAATCATATTTATAAATATCACATTGTGTCTCTAGTGTAAAAAGTGATAAGAATTATGAGAGTAATAAAACCCAAAATGTGTAATTGCTATTGTAAAAAAGAGAGGGAAAGAAAGTGCTCTAAGGGATATAACTGCATGTATGTTTAGTGTGTAAAATAGATGACCATATTGCTGAATCTTTGTTGGATCTTTGAGCAGAACTGTTTGTAGTCTCACTGTTTGAATGTTTACTATGTATCCTTTAATTTTGTAACTTGAATAACTACATCCAAGGTGACAATATGTAATTTATCAACTAGTGATTTCTTAGTGTTTTTTCTCTTATTTTAGAATTCTGTATTGTTGCTACCCTTTTTTCTGTTTTGCTTTTTTTCCTTTTTAAATGAAATTTTAAAAATGCATAGTTGCTATTGTAACAAAGAGAGGAAATAGGAAGTGCTATAAAATATATAACTGCATGAATGTTTAAGTGTGTAGGACTGATAACCATATTTCTAAGTTCTTGTTGGATTGTTGAACAGATATGTTTGCAGTCTCACTGTTTGAATGTCTACTTTGTACACTTTAATTTTGTAATTTGAACAACTATTTCTAAAAGGATAATATGTAACTTATCAACTAGTACTTTCTTACTGTTTATCTTTTTTTTTAAATTCTGTAATATCTCTACCTTTTTTATGTTTTTTCCCTTTAAACTAAAAAAAAAAGAAGAAGGCCCCAGCTCCCAACCCTGTGAATATTGATCAAGGAATGGTAAATACAGAAGAGACTGAGGACAGCAAACATGCAATATCAGACACAGGATCAGTGGACATAAAGATATATCTTCATGACAACATAGATGAGCTCAAAACTGAAATATTAATTCAAGTAAAGCAAGATATAAGAAGATTAATAAAAGAAATGTAAGCACCTCTCAAGAAAACACAGACAGAAGAATGGAGGAACACAAAAAAGGAGAGAAACATTCAATGAAGAATATAAATAATGCCTAGAATACATGGAACAGATTCAAAGAGATTACCAGAAAATTAAAAACTCCATTGAAAGCTGGCAAAACTGCTTTAAAGAAACTAAGGATAGACTATCAAAACTTATGGACAAGTTTTCAATGACTGATTGTGAAAGGAAAGATCTATTAAAAATAACAAGGAAACAGGCAGTAACAATACAAAGGCTAAAAGATGACAAGAGAATCTACAACTTAAAAATAAAAAATGTCAGTGAAGAAGCAGGGGAAAAACAAAGGAAATACAAAGGCTATTTACAGAAATAATAAAGGAAAACTTCCCAAGCATAAGAAAAGGAAATGATATTCAAACTTATGAAGCATTCAGTACTCCAGCCACCTACAACCAAAATAGAGCTACACCCAGACATATAATAATCAAGATCCCAGAAATTCAGTGTAAGAACAGAATATTAAAAGCCATCAGAAAAAAGAAACAGATCATCTATAAAGGAAAACCCATCAAAATCATGGCAGATTTCTTGACACAGACCATCAAATCAAGAAGAGCTTGGCATAAAGTATTCAAAGCCATGAAAGAAAATAACCTCCAACCCAGATTGATGTACCCTGCAAAACTGTCTCTCAAAATTAATGGAGAAACAAGATGCTTCCATGACAAAGAGGAACTGGGGGAATTCATGACCACCAATTCAACCCTACAGAGAATACTAAAGGACATTATAGAGAATGAAAAAAATATCAGGATTTCAGGAACAGTGTCAGAGAGGCCTCATTGAATGGGGCAGATAGTGGAATGAAGGAGAAAAATAGAAAATGAATGGCAGAAAAGTAGTATAGCCAAAATGAGGCAGAGAATGTTGACTATAATCTCTAACAGATGATACACTGGCCTTGATACACTAACAAAAAGAAACAAAGGCAGAGTAGATCAGGAGATAGGGTACAACATGATGCTCTGTATAGAAAATATAATTAACCTGGAAAAGGGTTTATGGATCAAAAATCAAATATGAGAAAACAGTGCTCTATATGACAGGGAATCAGAGAGAAAAGGTGGCAACTCGACCAGCACCTGCAGATGGAAAGACAGGATATTTATGTGCAATAGAGGCTTTTGTAGGTAACAGAATATAACTTGAGCTTAAGTCCAGGACTGAAAAGGTTCAGAACCCCTTAGGTAAATAGCAGGTTGCCCCGCCAAAACTAAAAACTGAGGGAGTTGGTGGGACCCAAAATGTGCAGTGCACCCTGTCGGAATGAAAGGGGAGGAATAATCTAAAAAAGAGGAAGGCAGAGGATATTGTTAATAGTATATCAGGATTTAAAACCCACATTGCTCACTCTGCTCTGTTTAGATAGATTATATTATGTTCCAGTTTGTCTACTTGTACTAGATTTGAGGGCTCAGACAGTTATCCCAAAAACAGGAGGATATAGTACATTAATCATCCTTAATTTCCTATCAACTTAATCTGAAGCCCTGTATAACTTACACTGTTTTATCATGACTGATCTTATTTGAATCTGATTTGTTATATTCCTGTTTTGTATTGATGGATTTTATTCAAATCTGTTATGATTGATAGTATCAAGTGTAAGAGTATAGGCAACTGCACTGAAGATGACAGGATTCACTAGGATTCCCACTCTGGTTTGATTATTACCTTATTTTGAAGTCTTACACTGTCTACAATGTTTTATTTTTATTAATATTGTTATGTACTGCTATATTCAGTTATACTATGCCTGATGATATAGACAATTCTATTGAAGATAATAAGAGACAACACAATAACCATTGTAGATCACCTTGTACTGTGGTTTTATATTACTTTTTCATGTTTTTATGTTTCATGTTTTTATAGGAATTTGTTTTGTTTTGTCTTGCTTTGCTTTGTTTTTCCCTCTAATACATAAAGGGTAGAAATACATGTAGAGATTCATGCATGTGTAGAACCTATAAACAGCTTATGAGAACTGATTATTTAATGCATGATGAAATGAACAACTATTTTGAAGAAAAAAGAGACACTACAGTACCCAGTGCTTATTCTGTAGTATCATGATGTGAAATCCAGCAATACTATTATTCTTTGTTTAGTGATTGTAGCCTGTTTTGTTTTGTTTAATTTCAACATACATGAAGATACAGACAGCTATTTAGAAGAGAATGAGAGACACTATGGTAACCATTGTTGACTTCCTTATTGTCTGGTCTTGAAGACCTAAAACATCTTCCTCATCCTGTTTGGATCAGTTTTACACTATGTTGTTTGGTATGAATTCTCTGTATGTGAAGATATGGACAACTATTTGGAAGAAAACAAGAGACAATACGATAGATAGTGAAGATCTCTGGTTGTCTTGCTTTGAAATTTATGTCTCTTACATTGCTTTCTTATGTTCTGTTTTGTTTTGTTTAGTTGTGTTTAATTTTATCCTCTTTAAAATAAAAATTAAAAAAAAAAACTAAGGAAATGAAGTTATATATGTGGAGTCTCCCAGCATCCCTGTGCCTAATCAGAAACTTGCAACATCTGGATGTTGGAGACAGTGTGGTAAGAGGTCTGACCTAGGGCTCCAGAAGTGGGCAGACTACTAAAAAAGTGTGGGGAAGTAGAGGAGTAAGTGCCTCGCCTGCTTTCCTCCTTCCTCTTGCATTTCCTGTCAGGACTCTCACTGCATTGGTATAAATACAGTTGAAAGCTAGAGCCTGGGGAAGGCACTGAACACTGTGAGCTCATCAATGCCTTTATTCTGGTACAGTTTCTGGGGAGACAGACAGAAGTGGACAGGCATGGGGATGGGGTCTGGAGATATGAGGAAAGATTCAGCACAACACTCAGTGGAGTACAGCGGAGCAGATGGAAGACATCTGAGGCAAGTTTATAACCACAGATATAAAATGGCTTCTCAATAGATTAGATGCAAAAAACTTAACTTCGACTATAATAATCTTTTTTTATAAAACAAGTGACCATCTCTTTTTAATTATTCACAAACTACTTTAGTACATTAAAATATCTAAAAATATGTACAATACGTTGTTAACAATGACTGCCCTTCACATGGGTAGTACTCAATGGAAGTGAGTAGAGATGAGAGGAAGGGATTTTATCGTCCAGAATTTTGCATTTTGCAATGAACATGGATTGTTATATGATTTTAATTCAAAAATTTTAGGTCACTAAAATCAGTGCTCAAATTGTGTAGAGTAAATTGGGCAAAGGTGGGAGAAAGAGTAAGATTTTTATTATGAACCCCAATAATTTCTATTTTCATATATACAACAGAGAGAATCAAGGAAACTGCAATGAAAGGGTCTCCTTGACTTAAATGGATCATTCACCATTTACCTGACTTTCTCAACACCTTTAAAAAATTATCAACAGAGCATATCGCCTGTTTATCCTGCCGTTTTAATATAATGTGCTTCATAAGTTTTCCACTTATCACTAAAAAAGGATATCGAGCCAACTGTGGTGCTGTGTGCCTGTAATTCTAGCACCTTTGTAGGCTGTGGCAGGAAGAGTCCAGGTTTGAGCCAGATGTGGCCAATTTAGTACTTTAGCCAGACCTATCTGAAACTAAATTTAAAAAAGGCTGAGTATCATGGATGAGCTAAGATGGTGGATTGATAGGTAGCACAGTAGAGAGCCTCTCTGAGATAAATAACTCAGGTGTTAATTTAACACCATGGAGAAGACCAGATGAAAGGAGAGGAATTCTCATGACCCAGGAAGTAACTGAGGAAAAAGAAAAAAAGAAAGAAAGAAAGAAAGAAAGAAAGAAAGAAAGAAAGAAAGAAAGAAGACAGACAGACAGAAAGAAGACAGACAGACAGACAGACAGACAGAAAGAAAGAAAGAAAGAAAGAAAGAAAGAAAGAAAGAAAGGAAGAAAAGGCATGGACAGAGGGCTGGAGCTGATCCTGTGCTGTGTTGGACAGACAGCTGGAGCTGGACATGCTCCCATTGACTGGGTCCTGCACCATACCAGGTATATCTTAGTGTCAGGCAATTCATGATCAAGCTGAGCTTGCTGTTCTGCCAAGATCTGGGGTTGGTGAGCCCAAAACTCTTGGCAGGAGGAGACACTGCAACAGGGAGTGGAACCAGTAAGGCGAGCTGCACTGACCCACAACATATTGGAGTTGGGCAGGTCAGGCTTGAACCAGCAATCACAGGGGCATCACTCTGCTGCTCCTGGCCCAAAGTGGACTAGTGGGATCTTCTTGGGCTGGGTAGCTTCCCTGGTCGGGACCCAATAGACAGGGACAAAATTATCATGAACCTGTGACATCTGCAGGGCGCAGACTAATGTGCTGAAGGAACTCACTGGCTGACTGGCTCAGAGGAGAGGGGCCAACCCACATTACCCCTGTGTGCACTTCACAGATCAATAGCAAATTGGAGAGGGCAGCAATCCCCTAGACAGCATACTTTAGAAAAACCATAAGCAATATGGAAAGGTCCTGAGACCTCCACCATACACTGGCCTGAAAGAAACCAGAAACATGACAAGAGAAAGAAACAAGAAAAAGCCTCTAGCCACAGACCCAGGGAAAATAAGTCCAGGAGAGGTAAATACAGAAGAGATCTAGAGCAGCAAGCATGTGATATCAGACATGGCCTCAGCAGAAATAAAGAAATACTTCCATGACTTCATTGATGAACTTAAATATGAAATTCTAACTCAAGTGAAGCATGATATAAGATTATTAAAAGAAATACTAAGCACTTCTCAAGAAAACACAGATGGAAAATGGAGGAATCCAGAAAAAGAAGAGAAACCTTTGAAGAAGAATATAAAGAAAATCTAGAATACATGAAACAAATCCAAAGAGAATACCAGGAAATTAAAAACTCCATTGAAAGCTGGCAAAATTTCCTGACAGCAACTAAAGACAGACTTTCAAAACTTGAAGATAGATTTGCAATGTGTGATCACAAAAGGAAAGATCTCTTAAAAATAACAAGGAGCCAGGAAGTAACAATACAAAGGCTAGAAGGCAAGAGGATCTATAACTTAAGAATAAAAAACATGAGCAAAGAAGGAGGGACAAATACAAATGAAATAAAAATGCTATTCACAAAAATAATTAAGGAAAACTTCCCAAGCATAGGAAAAGGAAATGATATTCAGATATATGAGGCATATAGAACTCCAGCCAGCTACAACCAAAACAGATCTACACCCAGACATATAATCAAAATCACAGAAATTCATCACAAGAACAAAATATTAAAAGTGGTCAGAAAAAAGAAACAGATCACCTATAAAGGAAAACCCATCAAAATCACAACAGACTTCTCGACACAAATTATCAAATCAAGAAGCACTTGGAGCAAGTACTCCAAGCCCTGAAAGAAAATGCCTCTAGCCCAGATTGAGGTACCCTGTAAAACTGTCTCTCAAAATTAATGGAGAAACAAGATGTTTCCACGACAAGGAGGAACTGGGGGAGTTCATGTCCAACAATCCAAACCTACAAAAAATACTGAAGGACATTCTAGAGAGGGAGAAAAAAATCACCAGGATTCCAGGAACTATGGCCAAAAGGCCTCAATGAATGGGGCAGACAGTGGAATGAAGGAGAAAAGTAAACAATCAATGGCAGAAAAATAACATAGCAGAGATGATACAGAGAAGATTGGCTACAATCTCTAACACAGATGGCCAGGATACACTAACAAAAAGAAACACAGGCAGAGTAGATCAGGAGATAGGGTCTTTCGAGATGCTCTGAATAAGAAATACAATCAACCTGAGAGAAGGTTAATGAACTGAAAGTCAAAGGTGAGAAAACAATGCTCTATGTGACAGGGAACCAGAAAAAAAATTGGGCCAGCTCATCCAGCAGCTGCAGATAGGTTGGAAACCCATGACACTTTTGTGCAGTGGAGAACTACTCAGCTATAAGGAAGGAAAACCTTGAGGCTTTAGTAAGTAAAGGAATACAGCTCATGATCAAGCTCAGGGGTAAATAGGTTCAGAAACACTTAGGTAGAGAGCATGTTGCTCCCTTATGTAAGAACTGGGAGAGATGGTGGAACCTGAAAGGTATAAAGCACCCTGGGAAGGGGGCATTGGAGGAATGGTCTAAAAAGAGAGGGCAGAGGATATTATTAATAGTGTATCAGGATTTAAAAGCCACGTTATTCTCATTGCTCTGTTTAGTTTGATTTTATTCTGTTCCAGTCTTCCACTCACACTAGATTTGAAAACA
>PVLA01006403.1:0-124969 GCA_004027455.1 Hydrochoerus hydrochaeris | reverse complement strand
AAAATGGGACACTGCTCCACTGTTGGTGGGAATGTAGACTGGTGCAACCACTATGGAAATCCAAGTGGAGAATTCTCAGAAGTCTAGGATTGGAAGCCCCATTCAGTCCAGCTATTCCCCTCCTGGGCATTTTCCCCAAAGAACTGAAAAGTTCATGTCACAGTGATATACGTGCACCCATGTTCATAGCTGCACAATTCGTGATAGCTAAATCCTGGAAACAACCAAGATGCCCATCAACTGCAGAGTGGATGAAAAAGATGTGGCATTTTTATACAATGGAATATTACTCAGCTATAAAAAAGGATGATCTTGATGCCTTCATAGGCAAATGGAGACAACTTGAGACTATCCTCATTAGTGAAATAAATAAGAATCATATTTATAAATATCATATTGTGTCTCTAGTGTAAAAAGTAAATAAGAACTATAAGATTAATAAAACCAAAATGTGTAATTGCTATTGTAAAAAAGAGAGGAAAAGAAAGTGCTCTAAGGGAGATAATTGCATGTAAGTTTGAGTGTGTAAAATAAATGACCATATTGCTGAATCTTTGTTGGATCTTTGAGCAAAACTGTTTGTAGTCTGACTGAATATTTACTATGTACCCTTTAACTTTGTAACTTGAACAACTACATCCAAGATGACAATACGTAATTTACAAATTACTGATTTCTTAGTGGGGATTTTTCTCATTCTCCTTTTTGTTTCTTTCTTTTAGAATTCTGTATTATTGCTACCCTTTTTGGTTTTTTTTCTTTTTTTCTTCTCTTTAAATAAAATTTTTAAAATGTATGATTGCTATTGTAAAAAAAGAGGAAATAGGAATCGCTATAAAAGATAAGGCTGCATGTATTTTTAGATGTGTGGGATTGATGACCATATTTCTAGGTTCTTCTTGGATTGTTGAACAGATCTGTTTGCACTCTCACTGCTTCAGTGCCTACTTTGTGTGCTTTAATACTGTAACTTGAATAACTATTTCTAAAAGAACAATATGTAATGTATCAACTAGTGATTTCTTACTATTTATCTTCTTCTCTTAAAATTCTGTAATATTTCTACCTTTTTCCTGTTTTTTTCTCTTTAAATAAAAAATGAAGAAAAAAAGAACTAATGGAAGCCAAAGCACACAAAAAAGATAAATAAAAAGAAATGTGGTTATCTAGTTTTTCTAGTATTATATAATAAAAAGACTTCATCTCTATTTTACATTCTTGGTACCCCAGTCAAAAAATTAATTAATTGTAACTGCATGAATCTTTGTCTGGGATCTATATTCTGTTACATAAGTTGATATTTTATTTATGTAAGGTATTTATCTCTCTTCAACAGAAAATAAGCTTTTTTTATTTTTTAATTTAAATTTTTCTTTTTATTTTATTAGTACATTTTATATATTCATTTGCCATATTTATCTCTTCATATGAGAAGTGTGTATTAATTTCAGATGTACATTTTTGGATTGGTTCCTTAAATTTGGGAGACCTGATATTTTGACTTCTTTATATATTTATATATTCTAGATAGTATTCCTTTGATTGAGAAACAAGAGGAAATGTTTTTTTTTTCACTCCATGAGTTGTTTCTTCACTCCATTGGTGGATTCTCTTGTTGTGCAAAAGCTTTTTAATATGATAATCTCAGTTGTTGATTCTTTGTGATAGCTCTTGTGTGATTGGGATATTATGAAATCTTTGCCATCACTAATATCTTCAAGAGTTCTACCTATTCACTCTTTCTAGAGGTTTGTTTGAATCTGTTTCATGGATTCTATTTCTTTCCTATGTTGGGCATTCATGGTTTCCATCATTTTCCTAAGCAACTCACATTTTTTTGTATCTGCTCTAGAGTCACTAAGCATGTCTTTAATTGTGGTCACCATCTCTAGTTATCTGAGAAATTATTTCTGATTTGATTTTTTTCTAGAGGCTCATCTATGTGCTTTGTTACTTCTGTTGTTACCACTTCAGAGAGCTATGTGAGTGGCTTTTGGGTTGTTATATCTCACTGGCCCCTGGGTTTGTATTTGATGAACTTGGAGTCTGGGGTCATATCTTGTTTTTGTGCATTCCCATTTTCTTTCTTTGTTGCTTGCTTCAGTTTGATTCCTAGGTTGATGCTTATAAATTGATTAGGTTATGTGCCTTTACTGCTAGTATTAGAATCTTTAAGAAATGGCTACTTTGTAGTGATGTCTTTCAGGTGTTAGCTGGATTTTGGGTTTTGAATCTGATGCAAGAATCTGCCTCTTCAATTTATTGACAATAAGAAGTTGCTGTCTAGGTGGCATGGACCTTGGTTCTTTTGTACTGGCCAATAGTATTTTCTATGACCCTTAGGCAATGTCAGAAGAACAAGTGATTAGAACAATTTTTTACCTGAGGGTAAAATTGTCATATTGAAGGCATAATTACTGCATACAATTTTCAAGTTTGTTTTAGATTTTGTTGTATAACCACAAATATAGCTTGTATGGCTATCAAACACAGACTAAAACATGATAAATTGTGGTAACTGTTAATTTTCCACCTTTGACAATATGATAAGGTGGCTTAGTGTGTCTGCAGTTATTTCTGCATATTCTAATATATTCCATTGTTCTTTGAGTCCCTTTATTTGTCAGCACAATACTGTTCTTATCACAGTAGCTTTATAGTATAAGTTCAAGTCAGGAATTCTGATGCCTTCTGTCTTGTCATTGTTGCCCAGGATTACCTCTGCTATTCTAGATCTCTTCTGGTTCCAGATGAATTTTAGGATTGTTTTCTCTAATTCTGTAAGATATGTTATTGGAATTGAAATTGGAATTGCATTGAATTGGTATAACACTTTTGGAAGTATAGCCATTTTTACTATATTATTTTTTCCTACCCAAGAGCATGAGATATCGCTCCATTTCCTAATATTCTTTTCAATCTCCTTTTTCAGAATACAGTAGTTTTCAATGTAGTGGTCTTTAACATACTTTCTTAGACTGATTCCTAGGCATTTCACTTTTTTGGATGCTGTTGAAAAAGGCATTGTTGTCCTAATTTCTATCTTGGTGAGCTTGTTATTTATGTATAGGGAGGGTATTGATTTTTTTTTTTTTTTTTGGGTACGGGAGATCAAACTCACAACCTCATGCTTGCCAGGCAGAAGCTTAGGCCACTGAGCTAAAACCCCAGCAGAAGGCTATTGATTTTTGAGTGTTGACTTTGTAACTGGCTGCATTGCCGAATTTGCCTATTAAATCTAGTAAGTCTTTTCGTAGAGTTTTTGGAGTTTTCATAGTACAGTATCATGTCATCTGCAAATAATGATAGTTTAACTTCTTCCTTTCCTGTTTTTATTACTTTTATTTCTTTCTCTTATCTAAGTCCTCTAGTTAAAATTTCCAGGATTATATTGAATAACAGTGGAAAAAATGGACACCCTTCAGTTTTCAGTTTCTGTTCATTTAGTATGATATTGTTTGTTTGTTTCTCATAGATAGTTTTTGCCAGACTGAGATGAAGGTAAGCTATTCCAAATTATTGTATGATTTTTATCATGGTGTGTGCTGGACTTTGTCAAAAGTTTTATCTGTATCTATTGAGATGATCATATGATTTTTGTCCTTGGCTCTGTTAACATGGTGTATTACATTTATGGATTTAACTATGTTGAACCATCCTTGCATCCCTGGGATGAATACCACTTGATCATGGTGTACAATCTTCCCAATGATTTGCTGCAGTCTGTTTGCCAGTATCTTCTTGAGAATTTTTGCATCAATATTCATTATGGAGATTGGCCTGTAATTCTCTTTCTTAGTTGGATTCTCCTCTGGTTTTGGTATCAAGGTGATGTTTACTTCCAGGAATGAATTTGGCATATTCCCTTTCAATTTCATTAAACAGTTTGGGAAGTAGTTGTGTTAGATCTTCTCTAAATTTCCTGTAGAGTTCAGCAATGATTCCATCATGGCCTGAGCTTTTCTTTGCTGTTAGGTTTTTAATTACATCTTTGATTTCATTTATTGATATTGGGTTATTTAGAATTTTTATATCTTCTTGATTTGACAGTGATAATTAATATGTATCTAGAATTTGTCCATTTCTTCTGTACTTTCCATCTTATTAGAATACAAGTTTTCAAAGTAAGTATAGATGATTTCCTGGATTTATGCAGGGTCTGTTGTAATTTCATCCTTTTCATTCCTAATTGCATGGATTTGAGTCATTCATTCATTTTTTTTTTTGGATGAGATTGGCTAAGAGTTTGTCAATTTTATTTGATTTTTCAAAGAACCAACTCTTTGATTCATTGATTCTTTATGTTTTTTTTTAGTCTCCAGTTCATTAAGTTTTGCTCCAATATGTATAGTTTTTTCCCTTGTACAAGCTTTTGGCTTATCCTGCCCTCCTTTTTTTAGAAGTTTGAGATTCAACATTAAGTTGGTTATATGTGCTTGCTCTGTTTTCTGATATAATATTTACTGTTTTCTGATATAATATTTATTGCACTTAAGACTGATTTCATTGTGTCCCACAAGTTCTGGTATGTTATATTATCATTATCATTCAACTGTAAAAGCTATCTAATTTCTTCTTTAATTTCATCTATGATCCATTGGTTGTTCAGTAGGATGTTATTTAAATTCCATATGTTTATTAAGTTCTTGTAGTTTCCTTTGGCATGGATTTCCAATTTCATTGTGGTCTGACAGTATGAATGAGATAATTTGAATTACTTTGTATTTACCTAAGCATGTTCTACAAACCAGTATATGGTCTATTTTGGAGAATTTCCCATGTGCCATTGAGAAGAATGTGTATTCCGATGTGGGGTGCAACAATCTAGAGACATCTACTAAGCTCATTTATTCAAACGTTTGATTTAGGAGAACAGGCGGCCTACTCACTGCCCTGGTGAGCAGCTGGGGGCCTGGCAAGCCACTGGTGCACCAAAGCGAGAGCTATCAGTGATTTCTGAGCTCTGCATCATGTTGGAACTTTGGGCACTGTGAGAACAGGCAGCCTACTCACTGCCCTGGTAAACAGCCAGGGGCCTGGCAAGCCACCAGTGCACTGGGGCGGGAACTATCAGCGATTCCTGAGCTCTGCATCATGTTGGAACTTTGGGTGCTGGGAGAACAGGCAGTCTATTCACCACCCTGGTGAGCAGCTGGGGACCTGGCAAGCCACTGGTGCACCAGGGGGGGAACTATCAGCGATTCCTGAGCTCTGCATCATGTGGGAACTTTGGGCACTGGGAGAACAGGCAGCCTACTTGCCACCCTGGTAAGCAGCTGGGGGCCTGGCAAGCCACTGGTGCACCAGGGCAAGAACTATCAGTGATTCCTGAACTCTGCATCATGTTGGAACTTTGGGCGCTGGGAGAACAGGTGGCCTACTGGCCGCCCTGGTAAGCAGCTCAAGCCTGGCAAGCCACAGGCACACCAGGGCAAGAACTATCAGAGATTCCTGAGCTCTGCCTTATGTTGGAACTTTGGGTGCTGGGAGAACAGGTGGCCTACTGGCTGCCCTGGTAAGCAGCTGAGGGTCTAACAAGCCACCAGTGCACCAGGGCGAGAACTATCAGCAATTTCTGAGCTCTGCATTGTGTTGGAACTTTCGGCACTGGGAGAACAGGTGGCCTACTCACAACCCTGATAAGCATCTGGGGGCCTGGCAAGCCACTGGTGTACCAGGGCAAAAACTATAAGCAATTCCTGAGCTCTGCATCATGTTGGAACTTTGGACCCTAGGAGAATGGGCAGCCTACTTGCCACCCTGGTAAGCAGCTGAGGGCCTAGCAAGCTGCTGGCGCACAGGGGCAGGAACTATCAGCGGTTCCTGAGCTCTGCATCATGTTGGAACTTTGGGCACTGTGAGAATGGGCGGCCTACTCACTGCCCTGCTGAGCAGCTGGGGGCCTGGCAAGCCACTGGCACACCAGGGAGAGAACTATCAGTGATTCCTGAGCTCTGTATCATGTTGGAACTTTGGGCGCTGGGATAACAGGCAGCCTACTTGGCACCCTGGTAAGCAGCTGGGGCCCTGCCAGTGAGCGGGCTAAGAATCAGACATTGATCCATACCCCCCCACCCCGTTAACGAGTCGGCACCAGTGGTCTGAGTATCTTTTTGGAGGATGAATGTATACAGCATGGCAAGTAAGGGGGATTTCTTTCTACCATCTCTTTGAAGGCAAATATTTTTATGACTTTTTTTGCTCAGTTTTGCTTAATGGTACTGCTTTATTCAATATTCTGTTTTTAAAAGTTCGATATTTCCTTCCATTTTCCTCTACCTAATTGAAAGAACAGCTAATGTGAAGAAAATGGGCTGTACTATTGAGCCCATTGCTCATGTCCTGGTGACCTGCTCTGAGGTTCTGTGGTAGTTTTACTGCACTGCGGTCACATGGGTTTTTTCTTTCTTGTTCTGCTGTATTTTGCTACCTTCAAAAAAAAATGTAGATAAGAAAGTAACAAAATACCCCCCAAAATCTCCCAACTCTGCCAAAGTTGATCCATGGATCATGGATGAGGAGAAACTCAAAAACAAGGCAACAGAATTATATAAGGTGATTAAAAGTACATAACAACAACAAAACAAGTCAGTAAGATACTGAGCAACCTGAAACAGGATATAACTAAGCAGATAATGGACTTAAAAAGTAACAAGAATAAAAGAAAGTGCTCTAGAGGATATGGCTGCATGTATGTTTAAGTGTGTAGGATTGATAACCATGTTGCTAAGTTGTTACTGGATCATTGAACTTCTTTGCAGTCTCACTGGTTGAATGTCCACTTTATATGCTTTAATTTTGTAACTTTAACAACTATGTCTAAGAAGACAATATGTAATTTATCAAATAGTCATTTCTTACTGCTTTATTTTCTGAAATTCTGTATTGTTTCTACCCCTTTTTCTGTTTTGCTTTTTTTTCTCTTTAAATAAAAAAAGTTTGATTTAGTTCTAATATTTCATTATTGATTTTTTATCTAGTTGATCTGTCTTTTTGTGACAGTGGGGTATTGAGGTCTCCCAATACAATTGCATCAGGTCTTATTTGATTTTTCTTGTCTGTTAGTAACTTTTTGTATTGTTGACCATGATGGTATTTGTTGTATATATTTATGATCTTGTGTCTTCCTCTTGGATTATCCCATTTATGAGAATGTAGTGACCATTTTTTTCATCTCTCTTTATCAGCCTTGGTTTGAAATTCACTTTGTCTGCAAATAGAATAGCTACCCCTGCTTTTTTCTGGTTTCCTGTCACCATATAACTATATGCAATATATGTCTATTATGTGTCAATTTTTCCCTCAATTGTTCAAATTTAAAATGGATTAAGGTGAAAATGGAGACTTGGAAAGAGAGAAAGCAATTAGGAGTATGTTTGGAGGACAAAAGGGAATCATGCTGTCTTGGTTAAACTGGTGCAGAAGACTGAAGCAAAAAGAAATGGAAGAGACAAAAGGTAAAACAGAACAGAACCACATCCACAAAGAGGTTAGGAACCACTTTGACACTAACATAAAACAATGAAGGAAAAAGAAAAAAAACAAAAGGAAAAACAAACAGTCCACTTCCAGGATTCTCTCTGGGTTCACTAGCAGATAGTCTGTGGAGACAAGAGTCCTGGATTATTCTCACTTATTCCAGCAAGCCAGCAGTTGCTTTATGGTGGAGTAGTGGATAACCTCAGCAGGCCTGCCCTGAGACCAGACTCATTAAACTTGCCACAATCCAAGCAATTTCCATATTTCTGTGCCCAGATGGGAGCTGCTAGAAGAAATCAGAAGCAGTTCTGGGTTCTGGGCTTATCTGCCCATCTCCAAAATGGCTCCTAGCTAAGTGCACTCTCCCACAAGAGGACTAAGTCCTCTGCACTTACCAGCAGTCAGTGCAGTCCTCCACATCTACCACACCCCTCCACTGCTGAATTTCTTTGCAGAGGCCTCTGGGGTTGCCAACTGTCACTGTCATTGAGACTGTGCATCCCCAGGTTTGAACAACTCCTCTTGTGCAGTGACTCTCATCTCAGGACAAAGGTGCCACCAACTACCACCTTCTTCTTCCTTGAAGTTTTTCTTTTTACTCTCAGGTTCTTACTGAGTCAAGGGAATCTACTTCCTTCTTTCTTGTCTTCCTCATGATACTGTATTCTAGCATCTGAATGGTGACTCTCAGAGAAACTATTTTTTCTGCTGGTTACTGCTATGCCATCTTCCTGGAAGTCCTAAATTTTATTTTAAAGAGAATAAAACCAAACAAAATAAAACAGAATAAAGCTAGTCAAAACAAAGCAATGAAAGTGTTACAGCACTTCAAAACAAGATAATAGGGAATCAACAATGGCTACCAAAATGCTTCTTATTATCTTCAAAATAGCTGCCCACCCTAACAGAAATGATAAAATCAACCAAAACAAAACAATGAAAGCAATACAGGACTTCAAAACAAGGTAATAGGAAATTAACAGTGGCTACCATAATGCTTCTTGTTATCCTCAAAATAGCTATTCATACCAAAAGACATAGGCATGTAATTAATCAATCAGTACAACAACTAAGTTGCTTCATTAGTTTAGTTGTTATCTTTTCAGAAATTTCAGGTGTGTAAATTCTAATTTCCTTTATGTCTGTGTCTCCTGAACTTGTTCTGTGTTGGTTGGTGGTCTGAGATTGTATTTTGCTTCTTTGTCTTGACATTTTCCTGTGTTTCTCTAAATCAGCCTATTGCTGCATTCCAGGTACTTCCTGCATTTGATACCAGGCTCTTGGTGCAGGTGATTGAACTAGGCACATGGATTCTTTTGATCTGGGGTTTTTGTAGTGGTGGAGAGGCATGGGGCAGGGTTCACAGGTTTTCCCCTGATGGCAGGAAGGCTTTGGAGCATGCCTTCTTCTCCAGATTGGTGCTGGACTCACCATATCTCTCCAGACTGCTGGCACCTGGCCTCAGGACATGGCTTTTTCTCTGGGCTTGTACTGGGCTCTGCAACCACTGCTGCAGAGACTCTGGGTATAACTTTTTCCTTTTAAGTCCATTTGTTCACAATCCTGGTTTAGCTCTTATATTTCTTTGCTGATTTTCTGTCTAGTTCATCTGTCTCTCTGTGACAATGGGAGCTTGAGGTCTTCTGTTATAACTGCTTATCACACATTCAATTTCCCATGTCTACCAATAATTGTCTTACATATTTGGGGGCTTCTTATTAGATGTATACATATTTATGATTATCAAGACATTTATGATATCTACAGTTTTCTCATTGACTTCAAACTATCTTGTGTTATTCTTCTTTGCTCTGTTTTGTAGCTGTTGGATTGATTTCTCATGGTCTTTTCTATTTTTAAGATATCTTTCTTGTCATGATCACTAGCTGCAATACTGTCTTCAGGATCTGAAATTCTATCTTTTCCTTCATTCAGTCTGTTGCATATACTTTCATTGCAGTTTTTAATCTCCTAAATCTCTTTTTGTATCTGTTTCATGGATTCCATTTCTCTCCTATGTTGGTCATTTTTTTGTTTCTATCTTTTTCTAAGCTCATCTATTTTTTATTTCTATCTTCTCTAATATCTTTGATGTTTAAGCATCATTTCTTTTTGTACCTGAGAGATCATTTTTCCTCTATAACCTTTCCCACTTGTTTTTTTGCTTCTGTTGTTATCAGAAACTTCCATTGTTGGACTTCTAGATTCATTCATCTTGTTGACTTCCAGGCCTGTCCTGGGTAGGTGGGGAGTCTGGGGCCACTCCATATCTCTGCATCTTTCCATTATTCACCTTCTCTTTTTTTTTTATTTTATCTTCTATGTTGAATTTTCCGACTTCTGATGATATATAGCCCTACAACAAGCATTGAGGACTCTCTCAAGGAAGAAAGGGGATGTCCATTGTTCAGGGATATCCTCCAGATGTAGTTGGTTCTTTCTAGGTATCCCAAGAAGGTACCTTCTGGTGTTTGCAGTTCTGTGCTAATGTTTGTGTTGCACCCCAGAGATGTGCTAGGTATGAAGCCAACCTTGGCCTCTGGATGTGGGCATTGGACTGGTCTTTTGTTGGTGGAGTTCTCCAAGGTGCAACTGCTGTTTCCTCACTGCTACTTCATGTGCTTTCACATTATTGACCTCACTAACTACTTTGCCCTCCAGAGCTGTGTGTGCATCTATGTGCTGTGCTGTTGTCCTGGGTCTCCCCAAAGGTTTCCTATCAGTCTTACAGTCTTTCAGCCAGCCCACTCTCCAAGATGAAATGGAGGGGGCCTGAATTGCATACTCACTGTCTTCTCATTGTCCCCACCATCCAGGACATAATGGAGGGGCACAGAGTGCAAATTCCCTGTTTTCTAGTCACCCTCTGGATTGTAAGGAGGGGCAAAGAGTACAGACTCACTGCCTTCCAACTGACCTGCCCTCCAGGATGTAATGAAGGGGAGCAGAGCACAGATTCACTTTCCTCCAGCCAGGCTGACCTCTAGGATGTAATGGAGGGGTGTTTGGTCATTGTTATTGCACAGTATATAAAGCCGTATTCCTAGCATGCAGCAAATTGTGGTTAAATTGATATGACACCCATTGGAAGCAATGAAGCCATCTTCTTTTTTTATGTCACTAAAAAATCTAGAGTAGTTAAAAATGAGGAAATCATTCCTCAGCATTCCTTTTTCTTTGAAATGATGAAAAAGAAGTTTAATTTTGAATAATATTTACTTTACTGATTATTCTTTTTATTCTTACTTTGGTTCTAAAAGGTATGGTGTTGATGTTTGTTTTGTACTTTTAAATTCTAGTCATCCACTAAATAAGTTAAACAAATCTACCAAGGAGTTCCAGATTTATTGATAGATGCTCTAGATTTGGAAATGAAAGTCATAGCAATGTCCTAGTTTTGTCCTACTGTGTTTCAGTCTTAGAGGTAATAGGACAAATACCAAACCAAACCACATGTAACATGATGAAATATAAACAGATCATACATATAACCTCACATTTGAGGGCCAGAGAAAATTTCATATGAGCACTGACTAATAAACATTTGTGTGAGGAGTGTCTGAAGCTGGAAATTGGTCACATATGCATAGATAAAGCAAGGCCAGTCCCAAGAACACAAAGCACCCAAGGTAAGCCATGAAAACAAGCTATTCTGGCTCCAAAAACTTGAGGTGCCCAAGGTGAGCCAGGCAAAAGTTGCCAGGTAGAAGCATTTCAACTGACAATAATCTTCTGAGTGTATAAATAAACACAGTGCAGTCATTGGACAGTTTTTTTTTCTCTTATCAGGAGAGGATAACTCCTAGCTAGCTTTCTGCATTTTTACTCTTATCTCCACTTGTTCACCCTCCACTGTCCTTCCCCAGAGAAATTTAAGAGCTGTGCTGGATACAGCACATTATAGTAACAAAAATGTGATTAGCCCTACCACCATTCTTTGAGCACTCATCACCTACTAGGTAATTGACTATTCTGATGTTACTGATCATTAAAGAATCCTTATATGACAAATATTATTCTCATATTCTAGATGAGGAAATTTTGTTAGAAATATTTATTTGCTTAATCAAGATTATACAGGCTTTGACAGAATGAAGAACTAGGAAAAGTTTTAAATATAAGTTTATCTAGTAAATTATAGATCAAATTTTTGCTACTTCTATTCTACTCTACTGCTGTTACTTCTTCCTGTGGAGTGGAATGTTCATGGGTTAATGACAGATCAATACATCTCACCTTGATTATAATTAGAAACAGAAGTGGAATGAAAAGGAGAAAGCTCATGGAGACTGAAAAAGACTAGCTGACCAGTTACTTTCTTTCCCATTTTAGTCAATTGTAAGCTATCAAAGCTAAGTTAATTAAACCTTTCATCTGTATATTGAGGGGATATAGTCAATAACCATTACTATTTCAAGAAAAATGTATGTGTAGATCAGTTTTTGAGGTGACAAATTGAGCAAAAACTTTTCTCCCTGAATTTTTGTATTGTAATAGAAAACTAAAAGGAATAACAGAAGAAATAGAAGTGCATGTGTACACTAATATTTATACTTATTGAATACATGTGCCTAAGAAGGTTTATTATCTATACTGCATGAAATTACATAAAAAATAATAAAACTCCATGTGGTATTAAATCACAATCTGTTCTTTTCTGAAACTCCATTCTGTGTTCTGTACAAACATTTTTACAACACATGTGGATTAGTAGTAGGAGTAAATGGTTTGAAAATGTTATGTTAGGCAATGTTTAAGTCAACATGTAAATAGAATATGAAAATCAAAAATAGTAGTATAATTCCTCTGCAATGGTGAAAATTAAAAAGAAATCCTAAAATGTGTGGAATACTGATTTTTCTATATGCATACAAATGTCCCAACTGTTGTTAATTTCTTGTAGAAGAACTTAAGTTGAACTCAATAAATATTATTTATAAATATTAGTTAAAATTTTAACAAAGATAATGAACTTTATCTAACAAGGGAGATGTTGGAGTTTGCTATCTTGCCCTCTTCCTCACTTTATATTCAAACATTAGTTTGAGTCCTGCTTTGATGAGCCTAGATTTTACTTGGTAGTGTATTAAATTGTTTTCTAAGTCTGAGTGGATATTCTAATTAGTTAGCTGGATTAATTCCATTTAGGATTCTGACTCTGCAGTCAGATTTTAGAGTATTAAGAGGCAGCATATTTAATTGCAATAGTGTCAACCATTTCCAAATGTCTGGTGACACCCACCAAAGTGGACTTAGTTATTGTGAAATAAATAATTCCACAGGCATGTCATTCAGGTCACAAGATAATCATACATAGTATTAGTGTTGGTTAGTATAAATTAATATTAAAATCCCTCAGGATGCTTGGTCAGTGGCACAGAAACTGACACAATAAGCATTTGCTTACTGTTTTTGGAATTATGTGCATTACAGATTGATGGTGTTTAATATTACTATTTGTCCAATTTCATTATTTCAGAACAAAATATAGAATCATATATTGGATATGGCAGTGAGTGCCTATCAAACACACGCTTTTGAGTATATATTACTCCACCTAGAATCTCTTTCTCAGGAGGCTAAAGTTGTTAATTTATGCAAAGAAAAGAAATGTATCAATTCACATAATTGAGAAATAAAAAATTGGGCTAATTCAAGCATGGATGAATTCAGAAATTCACATATTGAATTTAATAGCTGGTCTCTATCTTTTGCCCAGCTTGGCCATACTTTCTTCTATGTTTTGGCTTCGTTTTTAAGGTCCATGTTGTCACAAGATGGCAACAGCTGCACTAGCCTACCGCTCTACAAGTTAAAGCTAAACAGAAAGAGGAAATGTTCTATTAGTTTAAATATCTCTTTCTGGTTATTGAGGTGAAAGTCCTAAGATTAGTTCTGAGTTGGCTTGAACTAAGTCCCTATTCTTGGATTCATGTACATAGCCAGAAAAATTCAAAGTTCTGATTAGCTGGATAGAGACCTTTTGTTCCATTTTTGGAACTAAGAATTGAGGCCTAATTCAAAGCACGTGAATTGAAGGGGTATAGGTTCTTTAATAAAGAGGAGTTAGATGATAAGAACCAAAAATGCTCACAATGCTCAGATCATTTTTGTTTTTTTCAATATTTTAAAAATGACACTTGGAAATTTATATACATTTATCAGCTTTGATTCAGGAGCAGATGAAAAGAGCTCTGGTATTTCCACAATGGGACTTGCTGGCTTTATGATCTAGGCCAGGTCAAAATCTCTTTCATTCTTGTCCTCCCCAACTGCAGAATGGACCTATTTCACAGGTGATTAGAAAACTCAAAAAAAATATAATGTTTATGACAAAAATCATAATATCTAATATTTAATGAGAAATTTATGTAGAAATTGTGTTCATTAATTCTTACAATAGGAAGTTTGAGGAAGATGATGGAACAGTAAGCAGCAGAGAAAACAGCCTCTCTGAGAGAAGCAGTCCAGATGCTGGAATATAACATTGTGGGGAAGACAAGACTCAAGCAAGTGGGTCCCCTCAACCCAGGAAAAACCTAAAGTGAGAATTGAAGCCCAAAGAGAGAATTAAAAAAAGAAGAACCTAAACAGAAGAAGGCAGTAGCTGGCAGTGCTTTTGCCTAGAGCTGGAACCATTGTGTGAGCAAAGCTGTTGAAACCTGGGGATGCACAGTCACAGTGAAGGTGGTGTGGTGGCTGGCAAGCCTAAAGGCCTTTGCAGGTAGATGCAGTGGCAGAGGGGAACAGACCACTGGAGAACTGCACTGGCTGATGGTGAGTGTGGGGGACTAGTCCTCCCATGGGAGTGGGCGATTGGCTGGGGGCCATTTTGGAGTTGGACAGGATAAGCCTGGAGCCAGAACTGCTGCCGGCTTCACTCAGCCATTCCTAGCTTGGAGCAGACTGGTGGAAATTGCTTGAACTGAGTTCTACCCCTGTATGCATTTCAACAGCCATGCCAGGGATTTCCCTAAAGCTATTCCCAAATTGTTCCCCCCTGCACCTACTAAACATGGTGGGGGTTCCCTGCTGCCAGCCTACACCAGCACACCCAATGGTCAACATCAGATATCTCTAGCCAGCACAGGCTAGAAAAAGCAAATGGTCTCACTTTGGAGAAATTGTAGCCAACACAGGAAGGAATAGGGACTCCACTACCCATTTGTCTGGAAGAAACCAGGAACATGACAAGAGGAAGAAGCAAAAGGCAGTCATTGGCCTCCAACTCAAGCAGTACTGGTCCAGGATATGTAAACACAGAAGAGATCAGGAGTTGCACACCTGAAATTTCTGAAGCAACAGCAACTGAAATAAAAAAACAACTTCAAGAGGCTATAAAAGAACTTATAACAGGAATACTATCTCAGGTAAAAGAAGAAATGAGAAACATAATAAAAGAATTGCTAAGCACCTTTAAAGAAGACACTGATGGAAGAATAGAGGAGCATAGAAAAATGAGGGATCCAAAATGTACAACACATCCTGTGAAAGTGAAAGGGGAGGAATTGTCTAAAAAGGGAATTCTTCATTTTATATTCAATGAAGAATATAAAAAAGATTTAGAATACATGAAACAGATTCAAAGAGATTACCAGGAAATTAAAAACTCCATTGAAAGCTGACAAAACCGCTTGAAAGAAACTAAAGGTAGACTGTCAAACCTTGATGACAGGTTTGCAGCTTGCGATTGTGAAAGGAAAGAACTCTTAAAAATAACAAGGAACCAGGAAGTAATAATACAAAGGCTAGAAAATGACAAGAAGAAGCTTAATTTAAGAATTAAAAAATGAGAGTGGAAAAACAGAGGTAAACACAAATGAAATACAAAGGCTATTTGCAGAAATAATTAAAGAAAACTTCCTAAGCATAGGAAAAGGAAATGATATTCAGATAAGTGAGGCATACAGAACTCCAACCAGATATAACCAAAATAAATCTATACCCAGACATATAGTAATCAAGATCCCAGAAATTCAACACAAGAACAAAATTTTACAAGCTGTCAGAGAAAAGAAACGGATCACCTATAGAGGAAAACCCATCAGAATCAGGACAGACTTGACACAAACTATCAAATCAAGAAGAGCTTGGAGTGAAGAATTCCAAGCCCTGAAAGAAAATGACCTCCAACCCAGATTGATGTACCCCACAAAACTATCTTTCAAAACTGAGGGAGAAACAAGATACATCCATGACAAAGAACAACTGAAGGAATTCACAATCACCAAACCAACCCTACAAAAAATACTGAAGGGCATTCTAGAGAGAGAGAAAAAAAGACCATGGTTTCAGAAATAGTGACAGAGGGACCTCACTGAATGGGGCAGATGGTGGAATGAAGGGGAAAAGTAGCAACCAGTGGCAGAAAAATAGCATGGCAGAGATGAAGCAGAGAATGTTGGCCATAATCACTAATGTAGATGGCCTCAATTCACCAATCAAAAGAAACACAGGCAGAGTGGATCAGGAGATAGGATCCATCAATATGTTTTATATAAGAAATACATTTAACCTGATAGGGGGTTTATAGACTGAAAGTCAAAGACAAGAAAACAGTGCTCTATGTGACAGGGAACCAGAAAAAAGTGGAAGTAGCTTGCCCATCAGCTGCAGATTGGTTAGAAAGCCATGACACTTTTATACAATGGAAAACTACTCAGCTATAAAGAAAGATAACCTTGAGTCCTTGTAGGTAAATGAATACAACTTGAGACCATGCTCAGGGGTAAAAACATTCAGAGTCACTTAGGTGATTAGTGGGTTGCCTCCCTAATATAAAAACTAAAGGAGTTAGTGGGATCCAAAATGTACAACACATCCTGTGAAAGTGAAAGGGGAGGAATTGTCTAAAAAGGGAAGGCAGTGGCCATTGTTAATCTATTATGATTTAAAACCTATATTGTTTTTATTGTTCTGTTTAGTTTGGTTTTATTCTATTTCAGTTTGTCTACTGATATTAGATTTGATGGCATGGACAGCTATTCCAAAGATAGCAAGATAAATTATGGTAACCATTTTTTTTTTACTTCCTATTAGCTTGATTTGAAGCCCTGTATTGCTTTCATTGTTTTGTTTTGACTGATTTTATTCTATTCTGTTTTGTTTGATGGTATCAAATCTGATGGTATAGGCAGTTATTTTGAAGACAATAAGATGCACTATGAGACCCATCATGGTCTGACTATTACCTTCTTTTGAAGTCCTATAATGTCTCCATTGTTTTGTTTTTATTGGTTTTGTTCTGTACTGTTTTGTTCAATTTTATTATGCCTGATGACATGGGTAATTCTTTTGAAGACAATAAGAAGCACTATGGTAACCATTATTGATCTCCTTGTACTGTTTTTTAATTCATGTACCATGTTCATCCTTTTGTTTTGATTGATTCTATTTTGTTTTGTCTCATTTGGTTTTATTCTCTTTTAAAGAAAAACAAGAAAAAAATTCTTACAATAATTCTCTGTAATAGCTGCTTTGATAATAACTCACTGTAAAGTGAGAAACTTAGAAATGACAAGTAATTTGCTCAACATTAATCAGTATTACATGACTATACTCTATTAAGAGTGTTACATTTTGAGGAATTTTTCTTGATCCACAGTGAACCAATAACACATTTTCAGGATTTTTTTTTTTTTTGCTGTAAAGAGTAAGTAGCTGAAGAGACTGGTGGGGGGTGAAAAAGCTCATAACAAATATAAATAATTTATTATTCAAATAACAAAAATAAGACAAAAATCACAGGATTGTTTAAAAACAAAAAGGAAACAAGAACAGATTTCAGGTAAACTAATTAATAAATTAGCCTCCTTTTATCATAAATTGCACATAAGTAGATATGTGGATATCAGAATATTTTAAAATTAGCCCATGTTTTGGGGATCAAAATACTTAATTATCAGTTAAATTGTTTTAAAGCATTTCTTCTTGTGGCTGCTGGGTGTTTTTGGTTTTTTTTTTTGGTAAATTATTCTCTATTAACACATAGATAAAAGTTCATGAGGTAAAGGAGGCATCAGTGGAAATCCAGGGACTCTTAATTTTTATCATTAGTTAATGACTTCCTTTTCTCCAAATAATGGAAAATTAAATTACTAAAACTTTCCCACATAAATATTACAAAGAAACGGTATCTGTTTTCAAATGCATCCATTTTGAAGCATTTACTTAAACATACTTTGATTAGTCAATCTTTGTAGTCATTTTATTACAAAAGTTCCCAGGAACTTCTAATGCAGAGGGTGTGACATCACAGAACGTGAAATGGTCAAATTGTGCTGAGGATTGCAGTAGGAAGTCCCATTAGCAGAAACCAGGTATTTTTGCATGGGGTCAGTTGTATTTACCATTGTTTATTGATGGTCTCCTAAACCTCAATTAGTTTAGCAATAAACTGATTTTTACCACTAAATCACATTACAGATATTTTTCTAAGAAAACAGCAATATGATATGATTCCAAATACTAGTAAATTTGACTTGATTTTTAGTCTTATATCCTCAGAACTTCACAGATGGATATATTAGTCTTAAAGATATATTAGAATTATTCATGTTTGCAAATAAATAGCAATGTAGTATTTTAGAAATTATTACTATCTGTGTTAATCTTTGTATGATACAGTATAATTTGTAGCATTTATCATATATATTGTCTTGCTAAATTCTTTCATGTTTATTGTAGAACACCTAATTGTGGAAAGGAATTTCATGCACTGCATATAATGCTGACTTACATCGTTTCCTGTTATAAAGGACTTTCTGAGCTCTACTTGGCAGAAGCCTCCAAGGATTATCCACTACATTTGTTAGAACACTTTCCCAGACAGTCATGATGGTTGATTTCCCTAGTATTAGACTAGTTCTGATACAATGTGTGAAAAAAAAAGTTAAAAAATTTGTGGTACCCTTTAAAATAGCATGACTTAGAAATTATTGAACAGGTAGGGGATTAACACATTGGAAGTTTTGAAAAAAAGCAAAAGGAGTGAAGAGGCACTTAACCACAAAAATTTGTCAGTTTTGTTAGGTGTCTAGCGAGGTGTCTTTCTTTAATATACTGTCATAAAGACACAAGCTCAGTTTGGTTTGGGATTTTTGTTTAGGGATTTCAATTTGAAATTCTGCTTGCATTCGTTAAAGAAAAAAAATCTTCAAAATGCAGACTTTCATGAGATATGCTTTGAATTTTGAGTACAACTTTCATTATGTGTCTTATAGCATTTCACGTAACCATGTACGATTTTTTTTAACCAGGATGACAATAGTGTCATTTAAATTTCAGTTCCCAAGATAGATTCCGTACATTACTGCCAGTGAAAGACACATTCGCATCAGGGTCCCTGGCAAACTTCAGTAAGCCAAAGCCCCTCTGAGTGAGCCAGCAGGAGGAAAAGATAGGTTGAGAGGCAGTCAGCAGAAGCTCGTACTTGCACATGTTTATTTTCAATAATTAGGCACAGTGTTAATAGAAACATCCATTTGAAGCAAAGGCTGCTTATTTGCAACAAACAGTGGAAATATGTGGTACTGTAGTTTTACTATGAAGAGCACAAAATTAAGCAAGTTAGGCTAAACTGAATGTAAACTCAAGGACATGTTTTCAAAGGAAAGTTTTTAATATTATGAATAATGTTGCTATGAACATTTGTATGTAAGTTTTTGGTGGACATGCATTTTTTTCTCTTGGGTATGTATGTCTGGGTCATATAACTTCAAAAACTTTCTCTTGAATGTTTTTACTTTCTTGTAGCTTCCTTTGAGGCAAAAACATTTTTCATTTTGACAATGCCCCATTATCCAAAGCTCTCTATGCTTTTGATGCTATAGTTTAGAAACCATTGTTCCAAAATCACAAATGTTTGCATTTATGCCTTGTAAGATTTTTAAAAAAAATTTTTATCTCTTACATTTAGTAATTTGATCCATTTTGAGTTAACTTTCATGTAATTTGACACAGGAGTTTAGATTTTTCTTTAGTATGTGAATATCTGAGAGTCCCAGCAGTATTTTTATTAAAAAAGATTATTTGTCTTGTCCTTCTTATCAAAAATAAATTGATTATAAATGTGAAGGTTTATTTCTGAATTATGAGTAATGCTGCTATGAACATTTGTGTCCAAATTTTTATGTGGTCATATATATTTTTTCTCTTGAGTATTCATAGGAGTGGAATGAGTGGGTCATATGGTAGGACTATGTTTAACTTTTTAAGGAGATGCCAAACTGTTTTCCAATGTGTCTGTACCATTTTATATTCCCAACAGGGATGTGTGAGTGTTCCAATTTCTCCATATCCTTTCCAATACTTGTTATTTTCAGTGTGTGTATATGTGTTTTGATTATGGCCATCTTAGTGGCTGTGAAGTGGTATGTCATTGTAGTTTGAATTGTGTTTCCCTGCTGACTAATGACATTGAGTGTCTTTTCATGAACATTTATGCATTCACTTTAAAGAACTGTCTACTGAGATCCTTTGCCCATTTTTAGGTGAGATATTTCTCTTTATATTACACTGAATTTTAATAGTGCCGTATCTTTTCTAGAGACGAGTCCTATTTTTACAATAACACTTAATACCTTTTTAAGCCTTGTAGGTTTGATTATTTTGTGTATTGTTAAAATTTAGTTCACAGTACAGATTTGAATTTAAGAAAGCCACAAATCAGTTACATAAAATCTCTAAGGTAATTTTCCTTGAAGTTTCCGGACCAGTACTTGCAGAATTGTGTGGAAAACTTAGACATTTTTGAGCACTCACGTATATTATACTTTGAGAGACCTCTGAATTTGGTCTCACAGATCTGCTTGGACTGGCCTTCCAGTTGATTCTGTGGTGTGAAAACAGTCATGGAAGGTATACAAACAGATAAGCACAGCTGTTTTCTCATCAAACTACAAAAACATCAGTGCATGGGTGGGGCCCCTATCCACCGCATGGGGTATAAGTGGAGTGGTTTATGTGCCTCTCCCATTTATCTCCTGCTACTCCCATTAATGCTAAAAGTTCATTATGTCATTCATATTGTTCTAATTATTGTGGCTTTCATAGTAGGTCTTGAATAGAAGTAATATGAATTAGTTGATGTTTTTTGGAGTTGTTTTGATTACTGTCTTTTGTTTTCCATATAAATTTTAAGAACTCTTCAGTTTTAACAAAAGCTTTTTAAGGTAATGATTGACATTGCTTTGAATCTATATATCAGTTTGGGGAGAACCGACATTTTATCAGCAGTGGACCTTCTAATTCATGAATTCTATACATTTTTTATTTCTTTTATCAATATTTTGTATAGTTTAACATTTAAATTATATACAAATCTTATTAAATCTGTCTCTTTTTTGGCATAAAGTTTGGACTTTTCTATATAGACAATTATGTCACCTGTGAATACAAAGTTTGTTTTTTCTAATCTGTTTGATTTTTAATTCTTTTTCTTCCCTTTTTGCACTAGTTAGGCCCCCTTGTGCAATGCTGAGTAGAAGGGATATATGCTTTTAATATTAAAAAATGCTTTATTATTGCAGAATCTTGGAAAGATAAGAGAGGGGCTTTAAAACATAGAGTTCTTATATTATTGTAATCGTCAGAAAAAAGTCAAATAAATTTTTTAAAAGACGTGAATGATCTGTGTAAAATTTCATAGCATAATTTGACAGTGGAAATAGGAAAGGGACGAATTTAGATATCATTTTCTCCAGTGGTTTTACATTACAGCATAATGTGCTGGGAAAAGATGATAACTCTGTAGCCATTGGCTTGTTTTAATTTTTATGTGTCAAGAGTTCATGGTTCACATCCTGCCACAGCAGAAGCCACTCATGCTTTGTCTATGAGGGGTGCTATGTGTCTTTCTGTCTGCGTCTAACCTTCTTCTGCCAATTAAGTAAATACTTAATTGGTATGGATTATAGCGTGGGCCTTGAGTTTCTCAAAAACTTTCTGTGTAATTTTAACTTGCTAGCCTATTCTTAGGACTGTGTGTTACTCAGAACTTTAACTGGAAGCTTGTTATGATCTTAGAATCAAATATAATTTGGGTGTGGGATTTAATAGCCACCAGGCTGGGGATCCACTTCTGAGGACAGTCTAAGTGTGCAGCCCATGTTCTTGGCCTACTTGCCTGTGTGGACCTGCAGAGGTCTTATGGGGTAATTTCTGCTGCCTGGGAAGCAGGCTTACTGTGCATTGACGTTCAATGACCTTCCAGCCGTGATTCCCTCCTGGCCTTCACCTGCAGATGTCTGCCTGCCTGTTCCCACTGGCTGGCTCGGAAGAGCTGTTCCTGCCATCTGTGCTGGGCTGTCTGAACCAAAAAGCTCTGGACAGAGGGTGGACTTTCCTGTGGAATCAAAGGCCAGTGTGCTGCCCTGGCTCAGACAAGGGTTTTCCAGCTAGCCTTACCTCTGTGCAGCAGCTTTTCACATCATGCCTTAGAAGAAGCTCATGATTCCCAGATGAGTTCACTAGTTTTGGTTAATCTTTTTCCCCTTTAATTCCCCCCAAAAGTAAAAATTTTAAAAAAAGAGTACAAAGTAACGTACTTGCATATCAATGGGTAAATGAAAATCTTATTTAAAAAACATAATTATGATATTTTACTCTCACTTCACTAACCATTTTATTTTGACTGAATTAGGAACTACTGCAGGGCCAAAGACTTAAAATGCAAGCAAATTAAAACCATCCCTGATACAGAGAGCCCTTCTAATCTGAAGCATTCCTCCCAAGTCTGGTTTCAAAACCTACAAACACCATATGTTGAGTGGACAGTATTGGAGTGCTCTGGCTTACACTATGATCTGATTTTTCTTTTTCTTTTTTTTTTTTTTATCCCTCAGAGACTCACCTAATTGATTCAGAAGACAAAAGCCCAAGGACATTACATGAGAAACTGGAATCGAATACTAACAATTCATGTGCATAAGGAATTACTTATTTTACCATCAAACTATGTTTTACTTCACATAGTTTGGCCAAACTATGAATGGCCAAATTGGTTCTTTTACCATCTGATTGTTCAGTTAATGTAAAAAGCCCTGCATTGCTTATCTAGCCTGGAAAGATATTCAGTACGTTAAACATATAAAAAATTCTTTTACCTTGGCCAAATAGCAGTTACAATTGGATGAAGAACAAGTCCTGTTGCTGTGAAACTCAGGAAGAATTTACAGACACTCATTCCTTCTTTTTCTTTGGAAATTAGGTCAGGTTTTATGACTGATGAACCACAAGTAACAGTTCTTTAGGAAATTGCTGTCTACCTAATCCTAGTTCCATATCACTTTCTGTACCTCTTCCTCCCTCTTCACTCAAATCATTTCAATGCCTCCTTCTATAGATAATATACAGAAAGTCCTTTCAGGCAATCAGACTTGCTTTTCAAGATCTCTTTGGGTGATAAGTGGGAAAGGCTAACATTTGTACAAGATCTTCATCATGTCGATACAACTGAACCCCTATGAGTTCAAGGGGCTTAATATGCCAGAATTCAAAAACTAATATCTCCAACTGCATGTAGTTTTTTAAATAACTAAATATCACTGACAGTGAACATATGCTTTATTAAACTGCTTATGCACAGTGTAGCACTATTTCTTCTCAGGACTGGTACACCTGGCTGTTTCTCAAACACCATCCACTTACAGACAATGGTGTTGTTAGTTGTAATACTCAGTAAGAATCATCATCAAGCAAAATCAGTTTTGTCAAGTGCTGAGCCCCAGATGACTGCTCCCCAGCAATGGAGACCACACCTGCGGATCCCATGAATAAAGATGAAAGTCTAAGAGCTCTTAAAAAGCAGTCCAAGCAAAGAGAGTCCTTCATCACATCACTTAGGAAAATGCATGCGTCTGTAATCATTTGGTATCATGGCTTGCAGGGCAATGCGTGCTATATTGCAGGGATATTGCTAGACAGAGGAATCAGAAAGAAAGTTGAGGCATGACTCTCCCTACTCCTCCACCACCAAAGCAGGTACAAACATCTTTCCTTGCGGAGATGGCAAAGGAAATGGATTTTAGACAAAAGGGAGCATAGATAGGAAGAGAAAAAGAGAGAGATTGTTTTCTTTCCTTTTTTCATGGGAAAGAGTTAGGTAAGTGAATGAAAGTTAATGCTATTTTTTTTAGCCCTGAATGTTTTCCAAGAAAAGATTTTAGGAATTCTATGAACTGCAATAATATGAATACTTTGTTACATATTAATTTTTTAATATATAATAATGTTTTAGATTTATAATACATTGGGCACTTTTTGAAATTCTTTACACATTAATTAATTTACAAAATAGTGCTATTATCTATCATCTCCATATTTCCAAAGAGGAAACAGACTGAAAAAGGAAAATTGCACCAATAGTAAGCAGCAAGGCCAACTTGATAGCAGCCAACTTGGACCAGAGCCAACATTATTAGCTATATTCTATAGGGGCATTTTTGAATGAGCACTTTACATTCATTACCTTATTAAACCCCAAAAATTCAACAGGATAAGTATTATTAATAATGTGTCTGTTTTATAGATGAGCTGAGTTGCTGAGAG
This sequence comes from Hydrochoerus hydrochaeris, assembly GCA_004027455.1. Taxonomy (NCBI): domain Eukaryota; kingdom Metazoa; phylum Chordata; class Mammalia; order Rodentia; family Hydrochaeridae; genus Hydrochoerus; species Hydrochoerus hydrochaeris. The sequence goes on along the minus strand of PVLA01006403.1, from coordinate 100,942 downwards.
GTTAAAAATTGCTTATGTGGTCAGAATTCATTTAACTCTGGAGCTGAAGTTCAAACCCACACAGATTGGGCAGAGATAGCTCCCTTAATCTCTTTACAATGTACATAAGGCATTTACTCAACCATGTCAGCAGAGACCACATCCCTGAGATCTTCTGCCAACTCCTTACCCTTATGTAACATCATCATTACCACCTCTCTCCTAGGTTGAGCTCTTGGGGGCACAGGGTCACAAAATGACTGTGTGACTATCATTTTCACTATTCCTGTTCTCCAGATCATGGCAGGCTACATTTCAAATCACCAAAATCATTACCTCTTAGGACTGACAAAAATACTGTGGACAGAATTCGTACTTATGTTTGATATTGTGATAGAACAAGCAAATGTATGTTCAATGATTAGAAAAGACTTCATAATACTGTTGAATACTTAGACTTTCAGTATGACTTGTATTTAGAAGACAAGCTGTCTTTTGTTCAAAGTATATTAGATTGGAAGAAGCAAAAGTTAAGTATATTTCCACTGGAGTCTATAAAAATCACATAACTTGCAATAGAATGTCATAAATTTACTCAGGTCTTTTCAAGTATTCAACCCAATATGCCATATATAAAATGTGTACACATATCTTTAACCTGCACATGTTTATCATAGCTGGTCCCTGTGGAATTTCTATTCTCATTATATAATGGTTGTAAATGCTTTGAGAGGCAGAGAGAGAAGAAACATTCCTTCAATAACTCCAAATGATAAAAGATAGTTATCTCTTGTTCAGTGAGAACTACAGTCAAGATAAAGGATACATAAAAAGAAAGCACAGAGCAAACTACAACTGAATAAAACCAGATCTCAAGTCTCTGGTAGACAGAGACCAGACATAGCACAGATAGATTTAAAAAGGGGCCAGCACCATTAGACCTTTAAAATTAGGCATATAATCTTTGATAGGAGTGGGCGGGGGGAACTTCCAGGTTGTTGTCAACTCTGGAAGTCTTTATCAGGGGATCAGAAGAGAAAACTTTTGATAATAGACTCCTCAATGGACCTAATTCTGTTAGTTTTGGATTCCCTGTGCTTTCTTTTGCCATCTACTAATATTTAGAGCAATTCTTAGATTCTTAATGTGTACTTAAATGCAGCAATAAGCCATCAATGAGTGTGTGAGCATTTCACTATATTCTAAGATATTTTTACCACCATGTGGACTTGAAAACCAAGTTCAAACTTTTATGTCTATCTGCAGTAAGTCAAACAAAAACTTTTGCTTAGAAAATGTTTAGGTTTGTGAAAGGATCAGGGCAAGAGAAAGGAAATCCCTACTTTTATGGTTTCTAGTGATATTCTGGCACAGAATAGAATTCCAGATGGTTTTTTTCTGGTGAGGGATGAGAACAGGAACAATTGCTCTGATAGCTGAGAGAATCTGACTCAACAGGCACTAAGAAGTAATGGAAAAACTGTTGAATGGAGGATTAGAAATTAAGGATTTTCACCCCATTACAAATTTAACTTGCTTAACTATTCTAGATGTTAGTGGTTAACTAAAATATGGGGGAATCTCCATGGATTTCTTTTAGCTTAAAAAGCCTAATTTATAGAACTATTATAAATAGTACCCATTCTTCTTCTTATTATTTATTTGCATCCCACTTTGGAACAAAAGTGTTTGAGGCAATAGGTTAAAGGAAGATATGATTTACAATTAGATAGAATAAGTAAATAAATTGGTGAAAAACAGATAAAAGTAGTTAATTAAAGATTAATACCATTTCATTAATGTCAATATTGAGGTGGTCAGAAGCACTGTCTAGAGATAGTAGAATGTTTTATTCAGAAAAAGTTAGAGATCATGGATATCTCAGGTTGAAAGTCTAATTATACAAGTACAGTAACACAAATTTACCATGGAAGATTTTCAAATGAATTATTGCCAATTGCCTGTGAAAAGTATACAACCATTTCTATGAAATACACACAGGTTAATTAGCTTAAGCCAATTTAGCTCTTTTGTAAAGAATAGATAAAGATTAGTGAGAAAAATACAATCATGGATAATAGAACATTTAATTTTAAACTGAGAACTGACACTTGCCACCCATCAAAATGATTATTTTGGAAGCTTTAGAACAATTGACTTTGAATCATCCCATTTTTATGAAAATCATATGTAGCTCAGACTTTTAAAATTCTTCACTACATGAGAGAATCACTGTCTTTGAGCTGGCATGTAGCTATAGGAACAATGAAGGATACAGTCTTCTAGTTGATAAGTTCAATCCTAATGAGCATTGAGACCACTTGATATGTAAAAAAAATTTTTTTTACAAATTTAATAACACTGGGGATGTAGCTTAGTGGTACAATACGTGCCTAATAGGTACAAAGCTCTAGGTTCAGTCCCCAGTATTTCAAAGTGAAATTTTAATAGTATATATTTACAGGATGTAAGATTGCACTTAATTGTTTTTACTTTCCCTCCTCACTTCCTCTATCTCTTGGTTCTCTTCTCAATGGAAAAAAGTCAGCCACCCAATTATACATGTTACAATGGCTTCTAGAAGAAAGTTTAGCTCTCTATGTTGGTAACAGCAGGTTGTAGTTCCTACTTTTTAAGAACTTTAAGTCACTGATGTACAAGCAAAGACAGAGGCCAAAACACTCTCCTCATTTTATATCCTTAAAATTTAATATATATATATATATATATGTATTAAAAATAAATCTAGAGTGAGTTCACACTGAATCCATTTCTGTCCATAAAGTCAAAGGTGGTTTAGCTATCAGTAAGAGTTTCTAGTCTTCTGCTGCACCTCTTAGTTTCACAAAGATTGACAAAGTATGTAACAGCCATCAAGTGTGGAAGAATCCATTTGCCTCTTGTGTTGATTGTATTCACTGTTTATCAAATTTATTCCAGATTTGAATGTTATCTTAGAATCTGCCCCCAATGTATTTTCAGTTGCTCATATCTTACTATTAGGATTATTATATTTGAATTGTGTAAGAGTTGTGCTATATACATGTACTACCTTTTCATGAGAAATGTCATTATTTAATGCAAACAAATAATAATAAAAATAAAAAATGAAAAAAGAGTAAAGAATCTATGGTCAGACTACCATGAGATAAATATGAAAGAGCTAGCTCCAAAATTCACCTTCCTTATTACTTCTCCAAATTGAGAAAGGGTTATTGTAGCCTCTTGGTAATTTTCTCAAAAAAAGGGCAAGGAGGATAAATCGCTTGATTAACAAAGTTTTTAACCACCAGTTCGAGTTTGCCAACAATGTACTGATACAACATTAAAGGAAAATGTTTTATCTCTTGAGACTTTAATGATAGACTTTAAAAGTTCTCAATTTTTAGGTTACTAATAAACTTTTAAAATGCTCATTTTGTTCTGTTTGTAAACATTTAAACACTTAGCAGCCCAGTCTTATGAACAGAAAAGCATGATACAAGTTTCCAAAGAATGAATCACTATGTTTGATATGGTCTCAAGCAGCTACCCTAAATGTTTGGATAAAAAAAGAAGATAACCACTGGGAGGCTTGCTTCCTATAGACAGCCAGCATTGGCAAGGAGACACAGCCAGATAAGCCCCATTCATCTGTAGGCTGTGATTGGAGACCCTTGCTTCTTTTGGGCAGCCAGTGCCCACTGGGAGAATCAGACAAACATACCCCTGTGTGCCTGATGCCACTAGGGGAGTCCTAGTATAGACACACAGGCCGAGAGAAGAAGCACCCCCATCAGCATGCGCCCCTGGCCATCAAGGAAGCCTCAGTGTAACTGCACAGGCCTAGAGAACCCCACCTCATTCCCTGCTACCTCATTCCCTGCTACCTTCGGAGAAACCTAGGTGTCTGGCCCATTTCCCTATACTGCAGAGGGAAAGCCAATGTAGAAAGTGCTTGGGACCCCACAATTGGCTTGTGGGGAAGAACCCAGGAGAATGTCAAGATGAAAGAACAAAAGGCAATCTCAGACCTCCAACCCACAGAGAACAAGTCTGGGAGATATAGTCATGGAAGAAAATGGAAGTCACACACCTGAAATCTATGAGAGGACAGCAATTGAAGTAAAGAAACAACTTCATGAGACTGAAAAGTAACCAGATCAGAAATAATGTCCCAGATAAAGGAATAAATAAAAATACATAATGAAAGAATTGCTCACCATATCTAAAGAAGACATAGATTTAAAAAAAAAAAGAAGGAGCATAGCAAAATGATGGAAACTTTGAACAATATAGGAAGGAATTACAATTCATGAAACAGATTCAAAGAGATATCCAGGAAATTTAGAAGTCAATCAAAATCTGGCAAAACTTCTTGAAAGAGACTGAAGATAAACTTTTAGACCTTGAAGACAGGATCACAGCTAGTAATTGTAAAAGGAAAAATCTCTTAAAAATAACAAGCAACCAGGAAATAACAGTTCAGCAGCTATAAGATGATGTAAGGAAAAATAAAATAAGAGTGATAGATATCAGTGAAGATGCAGGGATCAACACAAATGAAATTAAAAGGATAGTCACAGAAGTAATAGAATAAAACTTCCCAAATTTGGGAAATGGATCTGGCACACAGCTAAGGGAGGCATATAGGACTCCAACTAGCCATAATCAAAGTAAATCTACACCCAGACATAAAACAATCAAGATCCCAGAAATTCAGCACAAGAACAGAATATTAAAAGATGTTAGAGAAAAGAAACAAATCACCTATAAAGGAAGCCCAATTAGAATCACAACAGACTTGTCAATACAAACCATCAAGTCAAGATGAGTTTGGAGTGAAATATTACAAATCCTGAAAGAAAACAACTTCCATCTCAGATTGATGTACCCCACAAAACTACCTTCAAAATTGATGGAAAAATAAGATACTTCTATGATAAAGAACAACTGAAGGAATTCACGACCACCAAATTGACCCTCCAGGGAGTGATGAAGGATATTGTAGAGAGGGACAAAGATGCCTATGGTTTCAGGAACAGCTGCAGAGGAGGATCACTAAACAGGACAGTAACTGAACAAAGGGGAAAAGTGAAGGGCTAACAGAGGAAAATAGCATGGCAGAGATGAACCAAGGCATGGTAGATATAAACATGAATGTAGATGGCCTCAGTTCATTAGTAAAAAGAAACACAGGGAGACTAGATCAAAAAACAAGATCCATCAATACATTGTATACAACAAACACATTTAACTCAGAAAGAAATTCATAGACTGAAAATTAAAGGACAGAAAACAATTGTTCCATTCGATGTGAGACCAGAAAAAAGTAAGGGTAATTTACCCATCAACTGCAGAATGGATAAGAAAGATACGGTATTTTCATATAATGGAAAGCTACCCAGCTATAAAGTAGGATAATCTCAAGGTTCTTGTAGGTAAATGGATGCAACTGGAGATCATGCTCATCTGTGAATGGTTTGGAATCATATGGGTGGACACTGAGTTATCTCTCTAGCATAAAAACCTGAAGGAGTTAGTGAGATCCAAAAAGCACAATAGAGATTATGAAAGGGATAAGGGAGAAAACACCTAAAAAAGGAAAGTGTTAACTACTGTTAATTTCCTTGTATCTTGCTTTGAATTCTCGTATCATTTTCATAATTTTGTTAGGTTTGGTTTTATTTTATCTTGTTCTGTTAGATTTTACTGTGTCTGATGGTAGGGGAAGCTATTTTGAAGATAACAGGTTGTAGTATGGTAACCACTGCTGATTTCCTATTATCTTGTTTTGTAGTTCTAAAGTGCTTTCATTCTTTTGGTTTATTGGTTTTATTCTGTTTTGTTTTGTTTGATTTTATTATGTGTGATATATGAACAGCTATTTTGAAGGAAACAAGGCATTATGGTAGCCATTGTTGATTTCCTGTCACTTAATTTGGAAGTCCTATAATGCCTTCATTCTTTTGTTTTGATTCATTTTATTCTGTTTTGTTTTATTTGATTTGTGTGTGATGGCATGGACAACTATTTTGAAGAAAACAAGACAGTATGGTAGACATTGTTCACTTCCTATCATTTCATTGTGAAGTCCTGTAATGATTTCATTCTTTTGTTTTGATTGGTTTTATTCTTTTTTATTTTGTTTGATTTTATTATGTGTCAAGGTATGGACAGCTATTTTGAAGAAAGTAAAAAACATTATGGTGGTCATTGTTGATTTCCTGTTGTCTTGTTTTGAATTTCTGTATAGCCTGCATTGTTCTGTTCTGATTTGCTTTATTCTGTTTTGCTTTGTTTTGTTTTATTCTCTTTAAAATAAAAAAGGAATTAAAAAAAGAGGATAACTATGTATGAGGTGTGATCAAAATACACAGTGAGAATGGCCCATGGATGCCTGTGTTCTGACTCATAAGCTGATAGGTCACACAGGGATTTCCATCCCACAGGAAAGCTTTGGCACTTTGCTCTGAGACTGGTAAGGCCCCACCCAACATTCCAGAAGACACACAGGAAGGTCCCTCCAGGCCTATTTGGGGCCTGCCCAGTGACCCTTCAGTGGCCTGCAGGTGCCTGCACTCTGACTCGTGAGCCAAAAGGGTACACAGCAATTTCCATCCCATGGGGAAGCGTTGACATGTCACTCTGAGACTGATAGGGTCATGCCCAGTGACCCTAAGTGGCTGGGAGCCACCTGGTAAGGTCTGTCCAAGGACTTCCACTCAACTGGGAAAACTTCCTGCAATAGGGATATTCTCAACCCAAGAAACAACTGAGATCTTGCCTTTGGCTTCCCTCAGGGAATACAGAAAAATGACAAAACAGAAGAGCAAAATGCAATCTCAAACCTCCAGTGAATCCCAAGCATGCACAGGAGACATAGAACAAAATGTAAGCCATATACCTGAAACTCCTGAAATGTTAGCAACTGAAGAAACAACTCTGGGAAGCTATAAAAGATCTTATATCAGAAATAATCTCCCAGGCAAAAGCAGAAATGATAAATGTAATGAAAGAAATGCTGAACACATCTAAAAAAGGCAAAGTTAAAAAATTAGAGGAACACTGCAAAAAGATGGAAACTTTGAATGAACAATATAAGAAACAAACAGAATGCATGGAACAGATCCAAAGAGATATACAGGAAATTAAAAATTTCATTGAAAGTTGGCAAAACTGCATCAAAGAAAGTGAAGGTAGACTTTCAGACCTCAAAGACAAGATTGCAACTAGCAAACAGGAAAAGAAAGATCTTTTAAAAATAACAAGGAGTCAGGAAATAACAATTCAACAGCTGCAAGATAATGCAAAAAAAACCCCATAAGATTGATAGGTATAAACAAAAGAGAAGGTGACAGCACAAATGATATCAAGAGGCTATTTACAGAAGTAATAGCTGAAAATTTCCCAGACTTGAGAATGGAAACTGACATACAGATAAGTGAAACCTATAGAACTCCAAATAAACATAACCAAAATAAAACTACACCCAAACATATAATAATAATTGACATCTCAGAAATCCAACATAATAACAGAATATTCAAAGATGTTATAAAGAAGAGACAGGTAACCTATAAAGGAGGCCCATCAGAATCACAGCAGAATTCTCAACACAAACAATGAAGTCAAGAACAGCATGGAGTGAAGTATTTCAAATCCTAAAGGAAAATGACTTCAAACCAGGTTGACGTACCCTGACCACCAAATCAACCCTGCAAAGCATATTGAAAGACATTCTAGATAGACATAGGAAAAAACCACTAAGCAAGGCAAACAATTAGACAGAGGGAAAGATAAAGAACTGACAGCAGAAAGATAAGGTGACAAAAGCAAGTCAATATATATCACTTATAACCATTAATTTAAATGGCCTCAATTCATCAATTAAAAGAAACAGACTGGCAGAATGGATCAAGAAACAACACCCAACCATATTCTGTATCCAGGAAACCCATCTAACCCAAAAGGAAACTCATAGACTGAAAGTCAAAAGATGGAAAACAATACTTCATGCAACAGGAACCCCTCCAAAAAAGCAAGGGTAGCTATTCTGTTTGCAGACAATGTGAACTTCAAACCAAGAATCATCAAAAGAAATAAAGAGGAAGAAGAGATTACAATCATAAATATACATGCACCAAATTTGAGAGCACTCAGCTATACAAAACAAGTATTAACAAAAATGAAAAAAATCAAATAAGCAATAACACAAATATAATGGGAGACCTTAACACCCTATCGACACAAAGAGACAGATCAACTAGACACAAAATCATCAAAGAACTAACAGAACTGAATCACACCTGTGAACAAATGGACTTGGTGGACTTATACAAAGTGTTCTACCCCACAACATCAGAATATACATTCTTCTCAGCAGCACACGTGACATTCTCTAAACTAGGCCATATACTAGCCCACAGAACATGCTTAAGTAAATGCAAAGGAATTAAAATTATCCCATTCATGTTATTAGTTCATAGGAACATGAAACTAGAAATTAATGACAAAAGAAACTGCAAAAACCCCACAAGCACATGAAAATTGAGCAATTGAACAATCAGTGGGTCACAGAGGAAATTAAAGAAGAAATTAAACAATATCTACAAACAAATAAAAATACAAATGCATCTTACCAGAATCTGTGGGATGCAATGAAAGTGGTCCTAGAAGGAAAATTTATTGCACTGAGTTCCCACATCAGGAAAACAGAACGAACACAAATAAACAACCTGACACTACACCTCAAACATCTAGAAAAAGAAGAGCAAGTCAAGCCCAAAACCAAAAGAAGGAAGGAAATTATAAAGATCAGAGCAGAAATCAATGCAACAGAGACTTAGAAAACAATACAAAGAATTAAAAAATGAAAGTGTTGGTTATTGGAAAGAATAAATAAAATTGATAAGTCCCTAGCCAAACTTATTTAAAAAGGAAAGAAAAACCTCAAATTCATGCAATAAGGAATGAAAAGGGTGAAATCACTACAGACCCTGTGAAAATACAGAAGATCACAAATACCTATTTCAAAAACCTCTACTCTCATATGCTGCTACCCAATGCAGCTCCTTAGGTTCTTGGGGTTAAGGACTGTGAGAGGATGAGAAAAATAAAGAAAAGATAAAGCTGGGGTCAGGAAAGGAACTGCTCAACCACTATAGCACCTTTTTTTATATACTAGGAAAGATGATGTCAATTTCAGCCCCTCTGCCTAGCAACCCATTGCTTGGCAGGCCTGGGCCCATTGCCTTCTTGGTGCTGGAATAACTTGTTTACACATAACTTGTTTTAGCCTTTACGTTTTGTCTGGGCTTACTTGCTTTAGCCCCACACATGTGAGCAATCTCCAACTTCAACGGTTCCCAACATATCCCTCTGTTGTTTTTTTTTTTTTTTTTTGTGATCAGTTGAAGCTGGAGGAGCTGTGTTGGAGAGCTCTGTAGATCTTTTTATTTTAAGTGCAGTCCAAAGATTTTAAGTCCCTGCATTCTGCAATTGAAACCCTGTGCAATCCATTAATCTGTTAAAGTAGTCAGCTACAAGTGTAGCTGGAAATTAGCAAAAGGTATTAGCAATTTGAGTTTCTTTTATAACACATTACTTTAGCATTGTTTTATATACCTCTAATAGTTGTACATTTTCTGCAGGATGTTCAAGACCAAGTTAAGGTGAGACCTGTTCTAAACACAATCAATTTTTGGCCATTGCTTGACCAAGTTTCTGTGAAAGCTTGGGAGATCTTTTCTCCTGGTGACTCTCCTTAGGCACACCAATCACTGATGATTATTTTCCTCAGTGGTCTCACAATCTTCTTGATCAGAAGACCAGGTACTCATTGAGTACAGGATGATGTAGCAGAGGTTCTCTTCTGTCCTGGTTCCTCATTGACCTTGGAGGGCTAGGGTCAAAATATTGGCTATCCTCTTAGCCCATCTGTCTCTCCAATTGTTGGTTTCCAAACATCAGTTGTTGAACATCCAAAAAAAAAAAAAAGACTGATAAGAGTACAATGTAGTTACAGGCATTATTATCTTATCTAAATATCAAACATCTTAGAACATAAAATAGAACCATTGTTTTTCAACAACCATGGATGTTTTAACATTTGAATACCTGCAGGATGTTAACAAACAGTTACATATTTTACACAGAAAATTAGAAATCAAGTCATATACAGTGTTGTAGCATAAAAACCATGACATTTTGTAAAACACTTGAATTTTCATTTTGACATCAAATTTCTCTTTTTTGGTGAATCATCTCTATCTAATACCTAAAAGATTTTACCTAACTTGTTGACATTTAGTGGGATGTAGATTTCATAAGCATTTGTTAGAGGCAGAGGTCTGAATCTGAAACAAAAGTTTGTCACCATAAATAATCTGTTTTTACATTTTCAAAGACCTGCACATCTGGAGACATGAATACATAAATATACGATGAGGTTAATAGCAATCATTTGTCATAAATGTATGAAAACTTTTGCATGGGCATTTTTAAAATCAAAAACCTTTTGTTTTATTTCTTTTAATGATGACCAATGTGAACATATTATAATAATATTTACATAACTTTAGTTGGGGTGTCTCCCATAAAGCTATGGAGATCACTGTGGTCTCCAATCAATGAACAAGAGCTGGTAAATGTAACCAGGTGGCCACTTTCTTACTCATCAACTGCAGTCCTGTCCAATAATTGCAACCCCAAGGGATTTTTGTTTAATCATTTTTATAATAATTTTTTTCTTACGAAAACTCCGATCATAGCATTTAACATACCATTTTTGAACAATGAACTACTTTCAAGTTATGATAAGCAACAGCATACATTACATTTACACAACTGACTTTAGTATCATTTTGCCTAACTGGGAACCCAGGTGGAAGCATGTTTTGTTATTCTATAACTCAAATAAACCTTGATTAAATGACCTATAAGTGCAAAGGAAAAATGAAAATTACTGACCTCAAAAATCAAAAGAACAGCTGTTCACAAACAGACAAATGGACAAATGGACAAACATGGACAGATGATCTATAAAGACTGAAACAAACGTAGAAACAAATACAGAGTTGTCTGTGTCCACAAGAACTTTCCAAGTTCCTGGGGGCTATTTCATGCTCCTTTGCTAAACTAGCTCGCTTCTTACACCCCGTGTCCTCGGGGTTAAAACACCTGTCATCTCCAGCACGCCACACCCTCAAGGCATTTCTCAGGCACTTTGTGGCTCTTGGGGACTCCTGCAAGTGCACTTGTGCTATTGGCTCCACAAGTGTGAGCAATCACTAGCTCAGTGACTTCCAACAACAGCTTAACAGACTGGACAAACAGATACACAGATTTACAAACATCTTTCACAATCAGAGTGCACTCAAATATATTTTAATCAAATTGAATTTCACAACATTTTTACAATTTTAAAACTTTTAATTTGAAATAGACTAGTCAGATTTGTTGTAGGTCAATTAGCAGAGCTCTCTTATAAAAGAATTTGAAAAAGATAAAATCTTATCTATAGTTAACATATATTTTTGTCATAGGACTTAGCATGCACTTCTATCATATAGTTGGACCTTTTTTATTTTTGGTTACCATCTCTTGGGCATCTTGGATCAATTAAGATTGGTTCTAGCTTCATGTTTTTCTGTAAGTTGTAGTGTGGTCTCCAAGGCATCACTGTCATAGGACTGAGCATCCTCATTCTTGAGAGGGAAAATCAACTCCTTTTCTGGGTTTGGGCCCATGATATAGCTGGACAGCACACACTGGCACCCAGATAGGTCATTTAGCTTTTCCTGGAAAAATATAAGCATACCCTTAACATTAGCACTGGCCTAGGTGTTTTTATTGTCCAGTGTGAAGATCATTCCAATGGCCTCTTTTTAGCCTTTATTTGATTGCATTATCTTTCTGCTGTGGTAGTTACATCTTTATTAGAATTTAAATATTTTAAATGGTATACACTGCCAAGTGAAATCTATTGTGAGGTAAACTCTCCCTTTTTTAAAAATTTAAATTGTGAGCACATTTAGCTTACCTTTAGACCTGAAGATTATAAAGAATTTTTGTGGTAAGGTATAGAAAAAAAAGAAAACTGCAGTTTGTATTTGGGCACTTTGGGCTCTCTTGTGACATGCAGGTGGTGCTCCTGCTCTGGACTGGAGGCCCCACTGTTGTTGGGGATCTGAGCACCAGTGCAGTGTTAACTTTTGATTCATAAAGCATGTGTATAGGTGACAGGAAAAATCAGGGTGGCTTGGGCAGGCCAGAGCCATGTCCCACCTCGCTAGTAAGTATCAGAAGATCTAAAATCCTTAGATAACCTTTCTTTATTTATAGATTTTACAATTTTTGTCAAGGGAAGAATAACCTATTGAGCAATACAATAATCTAGGGAGATTTGAACTGTGGAGTAGATTGAACCATAACCTTGATTTCTTCTTGCAGCTGAAACAAGCAACATTGTTTCTTTACCTTCCTTGTCTGGGCCAAACTCCAGGCTCAATGGAGGTTTTGGTGCCCTCCCCTGCTTGGGGGATAAAGAAATACAAATGGCAAATACCTACATGAAAAAATGTTCAGCATCATTGGTCATTAGAGAAATGCAAATTAAAACCACACTGAGATACCATCTCACTCCAAAAAGAATGGCCAGGATCAAGCAAACTACCAACAACAAATGCTGGAGAGGCTGTGGGGATAAAGGAACTCTTCTGCACTGTTGGTGGGAATGTAGATTGGTGCAACCAGTGTGGAGGTCAATCTGAAGGTTCCTTAAAAAGTTGGGATTGGAAGTCCCATTTGCCCCAGCTATTCCATTTCTGGGCATATTCCCAGAAGAAATGAAAACATCTTATCATAGTGATATATGTGCACCCATGTTTATAGCAGCACAACTTGTAATAGCCAGATCTTGGAAACAACCAAAATGCCCATCAATTGAGGAATGGATAAAAAAGATGTGGTATTTTTATACAATGCAGTACTACTAGGCTATAAAGAATGATCACACTGAGATATTTATAAGTAAAAGGGTACAACTTGAGACCATAGTCATAAGTGAAATAAATCCAACTTACATGTGTAAATACCATATTGTCTCCCTAGTGTAAGAAATGGTAAGAGTAGATAAGACACAAAATCCTCAATAAATACATTGAAAAGGTAAGATTCTGCTCAAAGGAGAAAAAAAATAATATCTCAGGTAAAAGGAGGAACAAGAAAAAGGAAGGGAAAATAAAAAATATCTAAAATTATATAAACACACTTAGGATAGCTAAGATGACTGTGCTACAAATTCTGTAAGTTTATAGAACAAAATAGTTAACATTCATAGGTTAGCATGTTTGTGTCTGGTGATTTGAGGAACTCTTGAAGATCAGTATGTAAAATAACAACCTTAGTTATGTTCCTACTACCTTGTCTTGAAGGCCTATATTGTCATTGTTTTGGGCTCTTTGCTATTGTTATTTATTTGTCTCTTGTTTCTTGTTTTTCTAGTAATCTGTTTTGTTTTTTCTTCTAATATAGAAAAGGATAGGTATACATGTAAAGGCTTATACATGCCTAGAATTTCTCCTAAACCATTCATGAGAATCAATTATATTATGCGTGATGAAATGAACACTGCATTAAAGAAAAAGAGACATTTTGCTATCCATGCTGTGAAATCCAGAGCTTTTATTCTTTGTGCAGAGTGGTCTTAGTCTGTTTTGTGTTGTTTAATTTCAACATACATGAAGGTATTGTATTGACGGCTATTTTGAAGAGAATGAGAGACATTACAGCAGCCATTGTTGATTTTCCTGTTATCTCATTTTGAAGGCCGGTAATACCTTCATTACTCTGTTCTGATCAGTTTTATACTATTTTGTTTTGTATGAATTTGTTGTGTGTGAAGATACAGACAACTATTTAGAAAAATAAAAGAGACATTATGGTAACCACTGTAGATCTCTTCTTGTCTTGCTTTGAAATCTGTGTCATTTACATTGTTTTCTTCTGATCTGCTTTGTTCTGTTTGTTTAGTTTTATCCTCTTTAAAATAAAAAAATACAGTGAATGACTAAATTAAAATACTTATAGTAAAATACATGTATCCATTAATTCCCTCAGAATATCTCCTTTATGGATAGAAATACATGTAGAGATTCATACATGTATAACTGTTTACACTCTCACTGTTTGACTATCTACTTTGTATGCTTTAACTTTGTAACTTGAACTATTTCTAAGAGGTTGATATGTAATTTATTAACTAGTGATGTTTTATTGTTTATCTTTTTTTGGAATTCTGTATTATATCTACCCTTTACATGCTTTTGTTTCTCTTTAAATTAAAAAAAAGTGTGTAGGATTGATAACCATGTTGTTAAGTTGTTATCAGATCATTGAACTTCTTTGCAGCCTCACTGTTTGAACATCCACTCTATATGCTTTAATTTTGTAATTTGAACAACTATGTCTAAGAAGACAATATGTAATTTATCAACTAGTGATTTCTTACTGTTTATTTTTTTTTGCTGAAATTCAGTATTTTTCTACCCCTTTTTCTGTTTTGCTTTTTTCCTCTTTAAATAAAATAAATAATATCTCCTTTATTCAAATACTCTTATGTTGTTATTTTTGCCACTTTATGAAGCCATTCTGGAAGTTTATTTTATATTGAATTTGAAGGATATTTTTATTCAATTCAGAACATTGAGGAAGTCATGGCAGCACAACTAAGCATACCCATAAAGGAGAACTTTCAGAACTGCTTGAGAAAGTGGCAAGGGAAAATGAGATAAGTATATTTGAAGTGTGGGACACTATCTTCAAGAGGATTAATGGCAATGTATTTTTTGTTGCAAGAATTTAAAAAATACTCATTGTATTGTTCAATTATACCTCAAATGTTGGACATCCAGGAATTAATGTCAATAATATTGCAACCAAATTTCTTTTATCTTTTATTTAGGACCTTTGTGTAAAATTTTTTTATGTGTTATATTTAATTCTCATGGAAAATATTTGCATGAGCTCATTTTAAAAATGAAGAAACTAAAGACAGAAAACAAGAAAAATATGAACATATTTAGTATGCATAGCCTGTATATCACATTATCTCTTTGAGATAAAAATAAGTTTTTCTCAGTCATGTTACAGATACTCTACTTCAGTTGAAAAGTTAGGAGATGGAGGGAGAAGTTCCCACCATTGCCCAGCTGATGGGTGCACACAGCCAGAGGAGAGGAATTTTGCCTATCTCTGGTCACTACTTGCCCTTGCTTACTCCCTAGCTGAGAGGCAGAGGGCAGAAAAGCCCTAGCCCTCTCCAGGTGCACATGGTGTGGTCCTGCTTCTGGGAAGGCACTCCCATGGAGGGTGTAGAGAAGGTCACCATTCCTGCTGCCACCATGCCTAAGATGTTACCAGCCCTCACCCCCACCCCTGTTCCTTGTCTAACCATGTCCCATGAACTGACTTCCTCTTAGTTATCTTTTCATGCCCCTTTCTTACCTTTGCTTCCATCCTTGCTGTAAGTCTATTGGATGGTGCCACTCACAGAGAGGGTGGGCCTTCCCCTGTCAATTTGGTAGCCTACATACCAATAAGCTCTGCAAATACCTCAAAGACACAGCAGACATTGCTTTAGTAATCTGCTAGGCATTTCTTTATCCAGTCAAATTGACAATCACAATGACATGTTACAATGGTAACATGTGACCACCAGAACAGCCTTATAATAGATACTTAAGAGAGTACTGCATTGAGAAGTAAAAGAAACAGATGGCATATGGAACTATAAATCATGCTAGTAAATTTAAAAGAGAGAAATATAAAAGAATCAAACTTTATCAATATGGTAAATCATTGTACCATAAGATGAATAGGAGGAAGAAAAAAAATATTCAAGACAACCAGGAGAAAATTAGCAAAACGCTAGTCATAAATCCATACTTTTTAATAATAGCTTTGAATGTAAGTTCCTCCAGCTGCCAGATAGAGACTGGCTGAGTAGATTAAAAAAGAAGATCCAATTACATGTTGCTCATACAAACTTACCTCACTGGTAAAGACATACAGACTGAAAGGACTGAAAATGGAATTCTAAGCAAACAAATTCCTAAGCAAGCAGGATCAGCAATACTTATATCTCAAAAATAGACTTTCAAATGAAAACAGTAGGAAGAGACAAAAACATGTATTATATAATAACAAAAGAATCAATTCATTAAGAACACATAATAATCATAAATCTACATGCAGCTAATACTAGAGCACAAATCTTATAAAATAAGAAATTTATTTGGCCTAAAGGAAGAGATAATCTCCAAATATAGTAATAGTAGAATTCAGTACCCTACTCATCAATAGAGAATAAATGGAGCAACATCAGAATTACATTATACTATAGACCAAACATAAGTATTAGACATTTATAGACTATTCTATACAACAGCTACATAATACATATTCTTTTTATATATAGAAATTCCTCTAGAACTTTCTCTAGAAAAATCATACATTATTCCACAAAACAAATCTTAACAAACTCAATAAAAATATGTTTTATCTTTTCTGATCACAATGACATTAAACTAGAAATCAATAATAAGACATTTTTTAATTTATACATTTACAGAAATGGAACGTAGCAATTTTGAATGAACAGCATCCATTTAAGATGTCAAAAGAGAAGTTACAAAATTTCTTGAAATATTTGAAATAAAAAAACAACATACCATAGGTCTGCACCAAAAGTACTACTAAGGAAGTTTATAATAATGAGTACCTTCACAAGAAAAAAGAAGATTTCAAATAAATAGCCTAATGATGCATCATATGAATGTAGGATGGAACCAAAAATACCCAAATTTATTTAAGAAATGAAGATTTAAAAAATACAAAAGATCAATGCAAGAAAGATTTGCTTTTTAAAAAGTATAAACAAAATTAGCAATCCTTTAGATTGACTGAGAATTTTAAGAGAGATAAACTTCAAAAAATAAAATCAGAGGTGAAAAAGAAGATATTACTGGTAACACAAAAATGCAAAGGATCATCATGGATTATTTTAGAAAAATATATGTTAACAAATTTGAAAATCTAGAAGAAATAGTTCCACTTCTGAAAGCATATGTTCTACCAAAATTCAGCCAAGAGAATATAAAAAAGAAACGACAAATAAGAAGTTAATGAGACTGAATTCATAATAAAAGAAATCTTTAAACAAAGAAAAGCCAAGGACCAGATAGACTTACTGGTGAATTTTTCCAAACTGTAAAAAAAGAAATAACATCAACACTTCTCAAACTGTACCATTAAATGAAAGATAAAGAACAATTTCAAACTCTGTGAGACCAATGTTACTGTGAGCAAAACCTGAGAAAACACCACCACTGCTATGACCACTACCACCACTACTGTGACCTTTACCACTACCACAACAAAAGGGAACTTCATACCAATATCCTGAATTACTATGGACATAATTTGTGTCCATAGTAATTTGCAAAGAAATATTGCAAATAGAATTCAACAGCCCATTAAAAAGATTATACACCATGATCAAGTCTCCTTCATTCCAAGGATACATGGATGATTCAATGTATGAAAATCAATAAATGTCGTACAGCATGTAAACATAATGAAAGATAAAAATTATATCTTCACCTCAGTATGAGAAAAAGAACATTAGATAAAATTCAACCTCTTTTCCTGAAAAATGCTCTGAACTAAATACAAAAAGAGTATATCCCAACCCACCAAAGGCTATGTGTTACAAACCTAACAAACATTATTTTGAGTGGAAAAAAACTGAAAGCATTTCCTCTATGGTTAGGAACAAAATAATACTGACCACTCTTATCTAACATAATATTAGCAGTTTTAGACTAAGCACCCAAGAGGAAAAAAAAACACACAAATAAGAAAGGAGAAAGTCAAATTACCTCTACTTGCAAATGATATGATTCTATATGTAGAATATGCCTGAGAGAAAGCTGTAAGACTATTACAATTTATAAATATATTAAAGTAGCAGGATACAAAACCAACATACAAGATCAATAGCTTTTTATATAAAATATATAAATTTTCTGAGAAATAAATCATGAAACCAATCACATCCACAATAGGCATAAAAATAATAACCCAGAAATAAACTTTGCCAGGGAAGTAAAAGGCCTCTACATGAAAATTACAAAACACTGAAGAAAGAAATTGAAGAAGACATTGACAGAGAGATCAGATCTCCATCCTTTTTGGATCAGAAAAATTAAAAGTGTTAATATATCTATGGCATCCAAGATAATCTACATAGTGCAATCCCTGTCAAAATGTTAATAACTTTCTTTACAGAACCAGAAGACGCAATCCTAAAATGTACTATGTGGAAACACAGAAGTCCCTGAATAGCCAAAGCACAACTAGAAGCATCATGTTTCTTAATTTCATGATATAGTACAGAATCATAATAACCAAAACAGCATGCTACAGGCAAATAAATAGACACATAGACCAATACAACAGAATAGAAAATCCAGAAACAAAACCACACACACATAGCCAAATGATTCTTGACAAAAATGTCAAAAAAGTACACTGAAGAAAGGACTGTGCTTTAAACAAAGGGAGCTGGAAAATTAGATATCCACATACAGAAGGTTGAAACTTGACACCTATTTCTCATATATACTCAAAATGAGTTGATGACCTCAAGATTAGGTCTTATTTTCCTAAAGAAAAACAGGAGAAGCTCTGTAATATACTGGTACAGGAAATTATTTTCTGAGTAAAACCCCTGAAGCACAGGGAAAAAAAAGCAAATGTTAACAAATAGGATTACAGCAAGCTAGAAAGCATTTACACAGTAAAAGATATGACCAAAGAGACAATGTATGGGATGGGAAAAAAAAAAAACATTTGTAAGCAATTCATTTGACAGATGGCTAATATTCAGAACATATAAAAAATTCAAAGACAATAAAGTCAAGTAATATAATTAAAATGGGCCAACGACTTGAATAGATATTTTTCAAAAGAAATATAAGTGGCAATAAATACATACAAATTCTCTGTATCAGTAGCTATAAAGTAAATGCAAATCAAAACTACAATGAGATATACCATCTCACCCCATTTAGAATGATTGCTATACAGAGAAAATGTGAGAAGCTGAAATAAATAATATATGTGTGTATGTATACACATATAAAAGATACATATAAAATATGTATAAAACATATTTTATATATAAAGACATATAAAATATATATAAAAGATAGTTAAGATAGTTACACTAATTTTTCTTCATTGAAAAGAAAGTTTTGTGCTAATATTGTTTGGACAATTAAATACAGATATTTCATACTCTGAGTAACAAATTTAAAGATAATAATATGCAATGTATTAACCATTGTTATCCTCTAATTATCTTGCTTTGAGTTTTCATTTTTTTCTCTTTAAAATTTAAAAAAAGAACAACAAAAATTCAAAAATAACAAATGAAGGTGAGGAGGTAGCGAAAAAGGAATTCTTGTTACAATGCTGGTGAGAATGTGTGTTAGTAGTGTCACTGTGGAGAACAGTAAGAGGTTCCTCAAAATATTAAATAAAGAACTGTAGTATGGGGCTGGAGATTTAGCTCAGTGGCATAAGCACCTGCCTTGCAAGCACACAGTCGTGAGTTCAATCCTGGTACAAAAAAAAAAAAAGAACTACAGTATGGTCCAGCTATTCCATTCCTGGATATGTATCTCAGGGAAATGAAGTCAAGAAACCACAGAGACACCTGATGCCTGTGTTTATTGTGGCACTATTTATAATAACTAAGATAAGGAGTCAACAGATAAATGGATAAAGAAAGTATGGAAGATATACACACAAAGAAGAATGAAATCATCTTCTCTAGCAAAAATTTTTGATAGTTCATCAAACAGAATAGTTTGTGCTGCCATTGTTCAACTGTCTGTTCATTTTTATGCTTTGATTTTGTAACTTGAATAACTTTCTGAGATAGCATTATGTAACTTATCAACTAGTGATGATTTCATAATGCTATTTTTTTTTGAAATTCTGTACCATTTCTAACTTTTTTTTCTGTTTTGCTTTTTTTTAAATAAAAAAATAAATGGATGAAACTGTTTGAGATAATGGTAAGCAAAATAAGTGAGACACAGAAAGACAAGTATTCCATGTTTTATATCATATGGAATACCATTAATATGTACAATTGATGTGTGTTAATTAAAAAATTTAAAATAATTTCTTAATTATTTTATTAAAAGCTAATACAAAGTTTTTACTCTCTTAGTAGGTTTCAGTTTGTTATAATTTACAAAAAAATGAATTTAAATGAAGTAGAGTCAACTATAGATATTTGAAGAAAAAATATTTAAGTTTAAATCACATGTGTTCGGCAGCTGCCTCAGGGGGAGAACCAACCAGCATCTCCCAAGATCCGCGCCATGTTGGAACTTAGGGTGCTGGGAAACCAAGCAACTGGCTCGCCTCTCTGGTAAGCAGCTGTGAGCCTACTGATGCGCAGGCTGAGAATCAAACATCCCATCTGTACCCCAACCCCCCCATTAGCAAATGGGAGCCAGAGGTCTGAGCATCTCTTGGGAGGTTGACCATATGCAATAAAGCAAATAGGGGGGATTTTTTTTTACCATCTCTTTGAAGGCAAATATTGTTATCCATGTTTTGCTTTGTTCTGATTAATTGTACTGCTCTATTCAATATTTGGTTTTGATAAGTTCTATAATGTTCTGTATTTGGTTTGATTTTGCTATATCTGATTGAAAGAACAACTTTTGTGAAGATAACGAGATATACTATGGTACCTATTACTGTTATCCTGGTAACCTGTTGTGATGTTCTGTACCAATTTCACTGCACTGTGTCAGTTGGCTTTGTTCTGTTTTGTTCTGTTGTATTTCACTACCTTCAAAATGATAAAAAAAAAATCTAAAAAAAATCACATATGTTTTCTCTCTTGCATAGTGAATGGTATTGGTTTTCTTTTGGTTGAAATAGTTACCTACTTCTGTTTAAGGTTTGATTGTAATAATCTTATGAAAAATGAAAGTACAATGTAGACAGGAACTAGTTTCATATTTCTTTTGGTACTGTTTGATCTCTGAATTCATATTTTATCTTCATTTTTACAAACACTGTTTTCTTTGAACTTTCTCTCAAAGAGAACTGCAGTTGTATAAGTTTTCAATGAATTGATAGTCATCCAAATCTAATATTTCAAATTAAATTGTTTTGTTTTTAAAATGATGGGGTAGGTCAAATATTTGTGTTTTAGCAACTGTTTGGCAAAGCTCTCACATCCGAGTCTCCACAGACAGTCTCGGGAGATGAACATGTCTTGCACTTGATTTGTCTTTAGGGATTAGAACCTGACTTTTAACAGGCAAAAACAAAACTGAGGAATGATGGCTTTAAAATGTGTGTTAGAAGACCCTTCAAGAGATGAAAAATGAAACCTATAAACTCTCTAATCCATCTGGGAAAGGATATTCCCTACTGTATTTTCCATATGGTGAGTGAAAGAACAAACTATATTGGTGATTACTATATTTCATAGGTAGGTTTTATCTTCTCGGTACTTCTAGAGAAAGTTGTCATTAGATAATTCTACATCCAATAACTGGAAGTAACAGAACTCACACATATCAATTGTTCCCAGATGCCACTTTTTTAGGATGTCTTTGCAGAATGTAAATGTAACTAAATGGAGTTCCTGTGCATTTATCTACAAAGCTCTCCACTTTTCATAAACTATCAGAGTGAGTCAACAGAAGTATATATGGCAATACTATAAACCATACACTTTCCCGACTAGAAAATTATACAACTCTGAAAATTATACAACTCTGAAAATCTTAACCCACAAAATACCAATGTTTGAAGAAAGCCTCTTATTCCCAAGTTTTCTCAGTGCTTCATTCCCAATTCATATTTTTTTTTCCTGAGATACCTTCAGTGTTTCAAGAATCTCTCATTTCTCTCAGTTGATTTTCCATTCAGTGTAGTGGTCATGATAGTATAATTATTTCATGAGTTTACTTCTTGCATGGTTAGCACATGAGATCCTCTATATCTTTCCCTCACTTGCCCTACAAACTCTTAATTATGGATTAGCACACTCATTTTTTCTTAATTTCTTTTGTTATTTTAGCACTGTTGGTTGTGCCGGAAAAAAAATCAGTCAGCCCCAGTATTTGCTTCTTGGAACCCCAGATCCAACACTATAAAAAGTGAATTGACTGTGCTTGCCTTGGCAGCACAAATACCAATACTGAACTACCCACCTTTCTCTTGCCACCCGTGTTTTCTCCTGTACTTCCTGCTATGTCAATAAAGAGTACATTGTTTAACCAATTTGTCATCCCTTGTATACTTCATGTATTCATTCACTGAGTTTTGTTGATTGTCCCTTTAATAGTTTTGAATTTGCCTTTTTCTCACATCCTACTGCCAACAATTTAGGAAAGTCTCTCATTTTTTCACTTTTGGGTTGCTGCAAACATATTCAACATAGATGACTTTTTAACTAATTCTACCCTCTTCCAGTCTATGCTTACTTGTGTCAAGGCATTTTCTCAAAATTCTGATCTGTTATGTTCTTCTCCCCTTTAATATATCCATTGAATTTTCTACTCCTATCAGGGTAGAAATGTGCTCCTTAATATAAACATCAAAGTATTTTGTGGTCTGGTTTATGCAACATTTCTAGTTTTACCTTCTACTGAACAATTAATGTTCTCTAGATTTAGAATTAATTTTCATATTTCCATCCTGTGCTTTATCTCCTTTTTTCAGTCAGAAACCACACATTTCCATATATCGTATCTCTGTGATAGTTCCTCTATGCTTTATCTCAGATGCTCTCCCATCCTGCATCCTGACTTATCGTCTTATCTTATTTTTGAGTACTTCCATAGTACCTCAGAAAGGTATCATTTATGTCAACTGTATGTATTCATCTTATGTACCAGTTTCTATACTTTGAGAGAAAGAATGATATTCAACCCAGGATCTATCCAACACTATGTGACATGTTTACTGAACAAGTACATGAAGAGCTTATTAAAGGAGTAAACATATAAAATGATGAATGATCTCATGGGACTCATAGATCTTTCTTTTGGGGAAAAAAATCAAAGATTAGTAATAAGAAGGGAACAACAAGATTTATTTGAGAATAGTAGCCTAATTGCTAACATGCAATGATATGCTAATATCATCTTTACTAAGATCACAGAGCTGGAGTCAGGTTTGCAAAACTCACATCCTAGCTATCTCTCGCTTTCTTTCCTTCATCTGTTAAATGAAACTAAAGCTAGTATTTACCTCTTCGTTCTCATAAAAGTTAAATGAGTTCCTATGTATTAGGTGCATAGACTGTGCCCCACACATACTAAGTTCTCTATCAAAATTGGATTTCATTTTTTCTCAACAGCTTAATCCTCTTATGGAAAAAGCAAGAAGCTCTTGCAGAAATTGTCTTATAAACAACAACAACAGTAACAACAACAAACTGTCAGGTGATATTTTGTGGATTACTTCAGAAAAATGTTCTGTAAGTTGCAAAAAGAGCAAGTTGTAGCTATATTGTTCAGTGAATGGCTGAATCCCTTACATCAGTTAAGAGCATAAGTCAGCTACAAACCACTAATGAGAAACACTTTATGCCCAGAATGTGCACAGACCCTGGCAGGTTATAACTAAACCCATTGCTTCTCTTTGGTATGTTGTATACATCTTTCTCTTATACATGATAAGACAGCAATTTTGTCCAGCTTTGGAAACCGGTCTCTTTCCTTTTTCACATCTAGAAATTCAAAAGGAATTTCTAAATGTATACATTCATGTCATCTCTCTGCTTACCTGTGTTTGCACTGTTGATGGTTACAAAGAACATGGAGCAATTCTAAATGACTGTTGTGGGCAGGGTCTAAAGCTAATCACATTTAGTTTTTAAGTGTGTGTTGAGAATCAAGACTATGCTGAGCTCATTGATGGATGTGGAGAATACAATGATGAATATATAAGATAGGGTGTCTTGGGGAGCTCACATCTATTGAGGAAGCACTGTCAATTGAGTCATGGGTTTTTTTTAAAGACAATAGTTCCTTGAAAAGAAAACTATTTCTAAATCCATGTTAAAGAATAGAACCCAGCAGAATTCAGAACAGTTAGCACGTTTTCATCAACTTTTTCATATGCCAAAGTTATGAAGCTTAGCTATGAGATGTGTTGTCAGTACATGAAGCCTACAATGTCTAAACAATTGTACTCCTAGATATTTGGGACATGAATATGATAAACTGTACTGCATTGGAACTAATTAGAATCAATAAAAATCTAGTGAAATTATTTACCTGTAACAGTCAGTTGTGGCCATAGAAGCTTGCAAAACTGATGTCAAAGCTGGGTGTGACATTGCACACTGGAAATTCCAGCACTCTGGGAGACTGAGGCAGGGGGACTGCAAGTCTGAGCCAAGCCTTGGCAACTTAGTGAGACCTTTTCTTGAAATAAATGTTAAAAAGGGCTAGCGAGACACTTCATTGATATCTGTAGTAATGTGCACACTCGTACACAGCACACAACACATGCACACGCAAACCTGCAGGCAGGGAAGGAATGAATATTTCAAACATGGATTATTGGAAGACCAAGTGTTCACAAATTCAGTGAAGATGGCCAGTCTTTCCCTGGAAAACTTTCTGGTGCTCCAACTAATAGAAAGGAAGCTGTCACATGTAATTGTAGTGTAGATAAGTTCAAAATAAAAGAGAGATAATAATTTGTATGAAACATGGAAAGGAGAAAAGATTATTTTTTGAAGGTTTTTTGAGGATTACCCAAGAGTCTTCTAATGCTCATAAATGCCATGTTTGAGGGTACAGGTTGAGTATTCCTAACTTGAAAATCAAAAATTTTCCAAAATCTGAAAACTTTGGCAATCCCAGAATAACACCAAAAATGAAAATTTCACATCTGACTTTCTGTTATGGGTAAAAGCACACTAAAATTATTGTATAGATTAACATTGAGGATATATATATATATATATATATATTATGAAATTATATACAAATATAAAATGTTTTATATATATAAATATAAAATGTTTTGTATATATAAACAGTTAATTTCATGCTTGGACTTAGGTCTCATCTTCAAGCTATTTCATTTTGTACATGCAATTATTTCAACATCTGAAAAGTATCTTGTATCTGAAATACTCCTGGTCTTGAGCAGTTTAAATGAGGGATGTTCAATCTGCAGTGTGGTCACTAGGGCCAAATCTCATCAGGGAGAGAAAGTATGTGTTTCTGGCCAAAGTGAATGACCTTAGCTGCTCCACATATACTTTTCACTATAAATTAATACATGTACTAGGTGATTTTTGTACAAAGTACTGCTTTATATTTTTTAAAGTTATTTTTATATTTTAGTTTTCTGGCCATCTGACTTTGGCCCAAGTTACTGAATCTCCTGTATATTCAATTCTTCATCTGGAAGTACAAATAAAATGCCTGCCACAATGCTGTTGTGGAAGTTAAGTTAGCAATACACCAAAAGTACTTTTTATATGACTGGTCCAAGGACAATGTGGATGATAACTGCTATTTCATTACTATAGCTTTGTGTAATTCTCCAAAACCTCTTGTTCCTTAGATGACCATTTTCATTTTCCTGTAACATCAGACAGATAAACAGATAAACAAGTGTGTTTATATCACACCATGCTTAATAAGAGTTTGTTTAGAAATGGTGCCATTGAAAATTATTTCCAACCAATATTGCTTGATGAAATAAACCATTTAACTATGGGTCTGTGCTGCCCTGTAAGCTTCAGGAAACCCAGTGTCATTAGATATGAGGGGGACTCAATAAATCATAAATTTTTCTTCATTTATTGCTCAGTTAAACTTGTAGATTGGTTTTTACTCTCATGCTTAGAAATTCCACCTTAAATCTTTTACTGAAAAGCAGAATTTTATGAGTGTTAATCAAGGAAAGTTTAAAATATGAGGCAAGGTACACTTTATCATTTGTTGATTGTCATTAAGTCTGGGTCTTTTATATCCTAGACAGGTGGGTAATGAACTAACTACCAAAAGTAGCCATAAAGAAATTCCATAGGACACTAAGCAAGGGCATAAGCTGTGGAGTAGATTTATAGGGAATTGGCTCTTCCATTTCCTAGTTCTGTAATCTTGAGCAAGATACTTTAGTCAAAGAGAAGAGAAAAGTGGGTCCAAGAAGAGGGCTAGAGAAGGTCAGAGAAGGGGTTAGTAGAGGAATGTTAAATGTGATGGCCAGAGAAAGTCTTGCTGAGAAGTTGACTACAGATCTGAAAAGAGAGTAGATGCTACAGAGAAAATATCTCAGGCAAAAGGAACAGAACACATGCAAAGAGAGAGAGAGAAGAATGTGCCAGTGTAACAGACAAATAGATAGAATTAAGACAGAGCAAGGAGTCACTTTAAGGATTTGAATAAAGAAGATGTCAGGGATTATTAAGGATAGAAAAGTGTCTCATATGTTCTCCAAAAATATCCTCTCATCTTAACACCCCATGCCTGCAAATGTGTTCTTACTTGGAAATAATGTCTTTTCAGATGTAATTAAGTTTAGAAGAGGACATAATAGAGTAGGATAGACGTAGTTTAATGTCTACTGTTCTTAGAAGAGGGAAATCTGGATATAAATGCACAGCAAACACCACATGAAGATAGGAGAGATCAGAGTGAGGCAGCTACAAGTGCATCCTTGCTGAGAATTGCTGGAAACAGAATTGAGAGGCAAGGAATCCGGCTCCCTTAAAGCAGAGGAGAGAGATAGAGAGACAGAGACAGAGAGGGACAGGGAGATGAAAGACCTTGCTGCCACTTTAATAAGTAGACTTTCAAGCTCTAGAATTGTGAAATAGTAAATTTCTGTTGCTTCGGGACTTTAAGTTGTGGTACTTTTGTTACACTAGCCATGGGAAACTAACTCAGACTGTTTGGAATAGGCACATTTGCTCTGTTTAGACACTCATGTCCTATTGGCTGGGATGCAAGTAGACCACAACTGAAAAAGACTGGAGGCACTGAAGTTAGTCAGGATATATTAGAATCAATTTTGAAAAGACAGCACTGCATTAGAGCAGGATAGAGGCTGCTGCAGTGGTGAAAAATGGTTAGATCTGAGAAATTGTTGGAAGCCAGAATGAACAGCTTTACTAGTGGATTGGGTAAGGGATGGATTTATCCAGGAAGATTCAAGTTTAGAATGGAATTGGATAAGTGAAAGAAACTTGGGTGCAAGTTCGGAGCAAAAATCAAGAGGACATTTTGGGCCATGTTAAGTTTGTTTTATCAATTAGAGGTCCAAATGGAAACGCTGAGTACACAATGGAACGCATGGATCTAGAACTCAAGATAGTATTCAGGTCGCTGTAACAAGGTCTGCGGGTCTAGACATCTAATCCACATCCTTTAGCAAATGTGATAAAGAATGCTATGACACTAATTTAGTTAAGGAGTAATCAGATGGAAGAGAAAATTTATATATTACTTTACCATTCATCAATGTTGTTTCTTGTCATAACAACCTCATGAGGCATGGACAAATTTTACCACCTGGAAACCTCATCCTTGAATTTCCTCATATTTGGTTTCTTCTCATCTCTATGGTCTCAGCCTTGTTTCCACTTTCTTGAAGATATCTTCTCAACTAACCTCTTGAAATAAGTTGCTTCTTTTCTTAACTATATTATTTTCCATGAGATAGATTCATTTCTTCATCATACTCATCACAACTGATAATATTTTACTTCAGTTTCCTCACTTAGTGTTTGTCTTTTCTTCTAACCTGTAAGTCACAAAAGTTGAACCCTCTGCCTTTATTGTTTAAGTATATTGTGTGGAATTCTGCAGTCCTCAACAATTCAAGTAGAAAGGAAGAATGGATCTCAAGTTATAGATGAGGAAATTCAGTCAATAGCACAGCCTATAGTTTTGACCTTAAATCAAAATCCTTTGAGTTGTTCATAAAGATGGTAGTTGTTCCAGATACTTATTTGTGCATAGAAAACCACCTAAAACTTACTCATTTAAAACAACATCTCAGCATCTCTATGACTGTAATTTGTCTGGATTTTAATGGTCACCAATCATTTGGAATACCACATGTGTCTGTAATCAGATAGTGGCTCGGACTATGTTCATCAGAAAACAGTGCTGGGATAGACATCTAATTTATTTATGTAGACATCCCTGTACAGATGAAAAAGCAACAGAGATATGTGAATTTGTAGGTTGATTATCCACTAATTCTAGGCAATGAAATCCCTTAAGTAAAACGACATAGAGATTTCAACATAGTTTGTCATTATGCTCATTTAGGAAGTGCAATAGCTTCTAACTTGTGTCCTTGATTCAAATCTTTGTGTCCTATGCTCCATTTTCCATACAAGCAACAGAACAATATTTTAAATACTGATCATGTCAGGCCAGTCCACTATGTAAAATGGTTTTCACACATGGTTAGAAGAGAAAAATCTCAGAATCCCATAAGAAGTCTTGTGTCTTAGATGCTCTTCCTTCTTGACCTGGCTCCTGCTGCCCCTGATCATTTCACATCACAAGGTGTGTTGAAGGCCAAGTGGACTGTGCATGGCCTACTGCCAGGGGCTCCCACTCACAGTGGTTCAGGGGGAAAGAAACAGCCATTCTACCTGCCTTCTCTGGCTGAGATCTGTCATTCTTTTTTCTTCAGGATACCAAAGGAAAATGTGGCAAATAGTGGTTATCTATCTCTATATAATGATTTATATTTTCTAGATCGATTGCTTTATTCATATTTCATATGGCACCAAACACCAGGGTGGAATACTAAAATGATCAAGAACAGATGTATAAACAGCCCAAATGAAGAGTAACAATGTAGACTGCTTTCTCTTTGCGGTACTTCCCAATATGTATACTTGTTCTTTGTGAGAAGGATGCTTTTGCCATTCAAGTATATAATTCAGTTCTTTAATGAAGCCACTTTAATGTTTGAAAATAGTAATTTGAAATTGATATAATCTTTATGTTTCTGTAGTTAATACAGCAAGCCTGAGTGCAAACCGCTCTGTATCTGGCAGCCTGAGGAGAGTTGAAACAAACATCTGTTTCCTGCCCAATCAACTATTCATAAATATCAGGTAGTTTCTGTGATTTGCTAAAGTCAGGCATTGTAATCCAAATTTGCGAAATCATTTGCATTTTGTAACTGTTGTCTCTTGCCCCCATTTTTCATGGCAAAATATATCCATATCAAGCAATGGAATGATTGTTTTATATTTTCCTTCCAATTGCAGAATGAATTCTCAAAAATTCTGCACTCCAGGAATGAGAGGTTCCACATCTTATAGTCAAATATATACCAAGCTGGGAGGAATGAGAACAGGAAATTTCTGTGATGTGAACAGTATTAAAACTCCCAAAAGGAAAAAGCACTAAAATTGATCACAATCTCTCTCTTTCCTTTTTCTTCCTCCAGACTATTTGAAGAAACTTTTTAGTGATCTCTGTTAAGATAAAACGCTTGATCTTCCTTCCTGCTGAGTATTGATTCCCAGATGTGCTCAGTGCCGATTTAACAAGAAAAATGTGTTTCAATATGAATCCAGCTCATAGAGTCTTGCTGCTATGAAATGAAAAGTTGCAAGGTGATTATTTCTTACCAGTGGACTTTTAAGAGATTATTCTGCTTCTATTTTAATCTTTCTTGTAATCCCTTTTAAATCAAGTACACTTCATATAAAGAAACTGTGTGAATTATGTATACATATGATTCTGTGTTGATTTACACTTGTCCCTATAAGCCTTCCAATCAAGGAGAAAATATAGATTGGACAGTTGAGCAATTCATTTTATCCACTCAGGGTTAAGAACCACATATTTAACTTCACCATTATATTAATTAATATTAGTAATTAATATTCATGTCAAACTAAAGTGTCACTAGAAAGGAAGAGCATTCACTAATCATAAATTTCAGTTATCTTCAAGGACCAGACCACTTATCTGGCTTTTCAGGGCCATTGATAGTTGTTCCCTCACTCTCCTATCTGTTACCTATAGCTGAGTAGTATTCTTTTCTGCATCTTTGTACCCAAAATTTACCTTCTTTCTTGGCAGTCATTTACTCAGCATTTTCTATGTATCAAGCCATATTACGCTAAGCAGACTGAATAAAGTGATGTATTAGTCATTTCTCCTAAGGATTGCTACCTGCTCTTCTTCCTCTGGCCACTGCCACTGAAAAGTTTGTGGTTTCTGTCTTCTTTCCTAGGAGAAGCCTGGCCTGGGGAGGGCACTGCTTACTTTCTGACCTGCAGCTTCTCTGACCTGGGATGTTCCTGCAAATAAAAAGTGAAAGGGAAATAAAGCTACTGTTCTTAGGTCTCTCTGAAAGGCGTCTTTGAGAACATTTGATAGATTCTTTAGCTGTCCATAGTGATAGTCTAGTTGATAGAGTTTTCTGTTTCCTTGAGATCAATTCCCAAATATTCCACCTGTTCATACACCTCTACCCTAGGCTCTACTTTTAGAAGAAACTAAACTAAGATGCATTGTCTAACTTAGGATTCATCATAGGTGTAGAAGGAAAGTTCTATTATCGCCTGTCTTTCTGTTATTCCATGATCTCTCTAGAATCATTCCACATAATTTGCTAACTTAAGTTAGTCAGAATTGGATGGATTTTTATTGCTTTCAATAAAAGGGATTAGGAATTTAGATTCCATACTGTAAGTTTTGTCTATGTAAAAACAATGCTTTCTGTTGTGCTTTGAACTTCCACATGGCTCTTTGGGCTTTGCAGACCAAGCAAGAGGGAGGCCACCAAAGACAAGGAAGGGTTATCTCATGGTTAAGGATATAGATTTCTGAGTTTAAATTCTGACCCTGCTACTTACTGTCTTGCACAGATTCCTTAATCTTTCTCTTCTTGAATTTTCCCATTCATAGAGGAAGTATTGATCACCTTATAGAGTTATCGAAAGTATTAGGCAAACTAATAAGGAAACTATTCTTAATTAAGTAAAATAGGCCTTTTTCTTAAAAGAATCTGCTTGATTCTGTCTCATGCACCATATGTCTCTTTTAACCCTGTTTCTTATTTAGCTCCCAGTTTCTTGTTTTGTATTGAGTTTTACTTCTTTCTCTCATACTCTGTGTCTTTACTCTTGAGGAAGTAACTGCAACACGAGAGAAGATGACCTGTGTTCAACAAAGCCCCACTATCCTCCCCTCATAGACCACATGGCTAGACTGAATCCCCACATCCTCAGCTAGGGTGGTCATGTGTCTGAGCTGTGGTCAATGGCATATCGGGAAAAGGGACACATATCCTCCAGGTACAATCTTTGAATATCTCCCAGGAGAACTTCTGAACTCTGTTCTCTAATGAGCTGCTTTCTGCAGATGATACAGAGGTTTTGGCACCTAGGATGGGCAGAGTCACAGAATTTGCCTGCTTTCCTAAGTGATGTTATGGAGCTCCCTACCAGCCAAGAATCTCTACATTGATTCTTTTTTCCTGAGAAGTAAAGTTCTACAGGATGAAATCTGGCGTTTGAGAGTTTATTTGGCACATCATTGCCTTAACTGATGTATTCTATTTGGCAGAAAACACATCTATCTTCTATACCAAAACAATGCCTGGCATGCAGAAGACACTGACCATGTTTGTCATTGAATATACATGATTAAGCTTCATCACTTTTTTCTCTCTAACTTTAGAGAAAGAGATTGCCTTTGCATGTAAAATAATAGGATTAAAATTTTAAAAATTGATAATTGCCTTAAGCCATATTCTATTTTCCAAAATGTCTGTTGTTTAGAATCAGTGCTCCTCGAACTTTTAATATGCTTACAAACCACCTGAGGTTTTGAACATGGAGGTTCCGATCCTGTAGGTCTTGGGTGGGCCCTGAGATTCTGCATCTCTAGGTGATTACAGTGCACCTTTAGGTGATTACAGTGCTGCCATTCTCAGGCCATACTCGAAACAGCTCTAGAGAAGCAGTTCCCCAATGTGCATCAGAATTATCTGAGAATGTAATCAAAATACAACTTCCTGGGTTGCCCAATTCCCCTTTTAAAGTCTAATTAGTACTTCTGGTATGGGGCCCAGAAATTTGCATTAACTAAACCCAAGGAAGATTCAGATATAGATAGATTGTTTGGGAATCATGCTATAAAAAAATCTATATCTTTGCTCCATCAATTATCACATCTTTGTCTGTGTTTTGACTTTTCCTTTTCCTGGAGAGTTTCTCTAAGAACTCTTCCCTTGTTTATAAACACTTAGATAGCACTTAAAATGTGCCTGGTTCTGGCCTGCATGTTTTACATATACCAAATAATTTGCTTCTTGCCAAAAGCCCATCCTTAACTGGCAGATGATACACAGAGAGGTCCGGTTAGTTGGCCAAAGGCTCAAGAAGTAATCAGTAGACTCAAAATTCAGATCTAGGCAGTGCAGTTTGAGAATTCTTATACCAAGTTAATAGTTTATACTGCTTCTTATTCCTGGTGCCTCTGTGGTTCCTACAAAAACAGGGCAGACCAAAAAATTAATTTCATACAACTTTTTTTCAGGGATGTTTTTGTTTTTCTTACTTATCTAGATTCCCTCAATTGCTTTGGCAGTGTGCAAACTTCTTGAGATCTATTAACTTTGAATATAATCACTTTAGAACTACAGTTAATATCATTCATCAAAATCTGCAGAAAAGCGGAGAAAACATGTTTGACTTATTGCTAAGCCTATTTAATGTCAAATAAATAATTTCAATTCAGCAGGCTTCTTGTGTGCATTCATTATGGCTGAGGCTGAATGCTAAGAGCTGGAAAGAATGTAAAGATACATCTTTGGCTTCAAGGAAACTTTAATACTGTCAGAGAGACAGGTATTTAACCTTTGTTGTTACTATCAAGTAGAGTATTTTTAGTCTTGTACAAGGACTGAAAAAAGGAAAACATAATGCTGGAGATGAAAGGGGAAAGTATGTTCTGGCACAAACTGAGGAAGTGGAGCTTTATTCAAAGTGTGTTGGTGGTGCAGATATTGGAGCAAATAACAAGTGTCTGAGGGGACGGCTATGGGAGTTATGATTGGGAAGACCTATTGTTTGGGACCAGATATGGGAAGGTCTACCCATTGATAATCATGGAGTGTTTTAGGTAGTTAATGGAGGAGCCATGTCATTTTAAAATTTCAGTGGTTGTCATAGTGAGGATTGTGTCTAAGGAGCTTGATTTTGAAGGGAACATCTAGATTATGGAGCATCTGTATTGCTTTAATTGTTTTTACATAAATATATAATTTATTTTTAAAATTATTGAATAAATTTTACCTCTGATGATACATAATTAATTTGTCACACTGCCCCACAAGCTGAGCACTAATATCTCCCTAGAACAGGCAAGGAAACCAAAGATAACATTGCTTGCATAATTTACCCAAAGTAATACAGCTAGTAGAGAGTAGAGGACAGAAGCAAACCTGCATTTGACTGTGGTTTTTCTAAAATGTCTGCCAAAAGCATATTACATAAACAAAGGATAGAAATCCATATGTGTATCTCTTAGCCTTGTTGATGAAAAACAAAGAGCATACCAGAAAAGAAGATTTAAAAATACTTACGAGGTCTGGAGTGCTACAAGCTGAAGGCCTGCACAGTGAACTCCACCTAGCTGTGCAGCCTTGGTACATCACTTGGGTCCTGGGTCCTGGGTGGGCCCTGCCCATTGACTCAAAGTAGCTGGGAAACTTTGCTGCACTGTATGGCATGAGCTGAAGGCCTGCACAGTGTATTTGTACCTAGTATTCAGCCTTAGTATGCCGTTCAGGACCTGGCAGGGCCCCACCCAGGAACCTTAAGCAACCAGGAGCTTTGGTGTGCTGCATGGAGCATGGTGAAGGTCCGCCTGATGACCTCCACTCAGCTGAGGAAACTCCCTCCAGTATGAACAACCATTCTCAACCCAGGAAACAGTTGAGACTTTGCATTTGGCTTCTCCAATGGAATAGAGGAAAATGCAAAAGAAAAGAGCAAAATGCAACCTCAAATCTCTAGTTTATATCAAATAAGCCTAGGAGACATGGACATAGAAGAAAGCATAAACCATACACCTGA
Source organism: Hydrochoerus hydrochaeris (assembly GCA_004027455.1). NCBI lineage: Eukaryota > Metazoa > Chordata > Mammalia > Rodentia > Hydrochaeridae > Hydrochoerus > Hydrochoerus hydrochaeris. Next base: position 66,783 of record PVLA01006403.1, on the reverse strand, counting down.
AACTTTTGAAATGATAGCAACTGAAGTAAAGAAACAACTCTATGAAGCTGTAAAGGAACTCAGATCAGAAATAATCTCCCAGTTAAAAGAAGAAATGATAAATGTAATGAAAGAAATGCTGAACACATCTAAAGAAGACATAGTTTAAAAAAATAGGGAGCACTGCAAAAAACAATGGTCATCTTGAATGAACAATATAAGAAAGAATGAAACAGATTCAAAGATACCTAGAAAATCAAAACCACCATAATGAATGTGAAGATAGACTTTCACACCTTGAAGACAAGGGATTGCATCTAGTGAATAAGAAAGGAAAGATCTTTTATTATTTTATTTTATTTATTTTGAAAAGAATAAAACCAAATGAGACAAAACAAAATTGAGTCAGTCAAAACAAAAGGATGGACATGGTATGTGACTTAAAAACAAAATACAAGGTGATCAATAATAGTTACCATAAAGTCTCTTGTTATCTTCAATTGCCCATATCATCAGGCATAATAAAATTGAACATAACAGCACAGAACAAAATCAATGAAAACAAAATGTTGGAAACATTATAGGACTTCAAAAGAAGATAATAGTCAAACCAGAATGGGTATCATAGTGAATCTTATTGTCTTCAAAGTAGTTGCCTATATCTTCAGATTGATACTATCAAACAAAACAGAATAAAATCAGTCAAAACAAGACAGCAATCAAACAAAACAGATTCAAATAAAATTAGGAAAGACAAGACAGTGGAAGTAAAATAAGGCTTTAGATTAAGTTAATATGAAATAAAAAATGGTTACCATAGTATATCCCCCTATCTTTGGAATAGCTGTCCATGCTATCAAATCTAGTGCAAGTAGACAAACTGGAATAGAATATAACCAAACTGAACAGTGTGATGAAAACAAGATGGGTTTCAAATCATGATACAAGATTAACAATGGCCACTGCCTTCCCTTTTTAGACAATTCCTCCCTTTTCACTTTCATAGGGTGCATTGTAAAATTTGAATCCTACTAACTAGTTTTTAGATTAGGGAGGCAACCCACTATTTACCTAAGTGATTCTAAACCTTTTTACCCCTGGTATGATCTAAAGTTGTATCCATTTACCTACAAGAGTCTCAAGGTTTTCCTTCCTTATATCTGAGTAGTTCTCTATTGCATAAAAGTGTTATGTCTTTCCAACCAACCTGCAGATGGGCGAGCTACTCCCACTTTTTTTCTGGTTCCCTGTCACTAGAAAATTATTTTCTCATCTTGACTTTCAGTTCATAAAGCCTCTTTCAGGTTAATTATATTTCTTATATAGAGTATCTTGATGAACCCTATCTCCTGATTCACTCTTCCTGTGTTTCTTTTTATTAGTGTAACGAGGCCATCTATATTAGTGATTATGGCCCACCTTCTCTGCCTCTTCTCTGCCATGCTATTTTTCTGCCATTGGTTGTCTACTTTTCCCTTCATTCCACTATCTGCCCCATTCAATAAGCTTCCTCTATCGCTGTTCCTGAAACCATGGTCTTTTTTCTCTCTCTCAACAATGTCCGTCAGTACTTTTTGTAGAGTTGGATTGTTGGTCATGAACTCCCCCAGTTCCTCTTTGCCATGGAAGCATCTTGTTTCTCCATTTTTTTTTTGAATTTTTTTTATTTAAAGAGAAACAAAAGCATGTAAAGGGTAGAGATAATACATAATTTCAAAAGAAAGATAATAAGAAATCACTAGTTGATAAATTACATATTGTCCTCTTAGAAATAGTTGTTCAATTTACAAAATTAAAGCATACAAAGTAGATATTCAAACAGTGAGAGTGTAAACAGCTATACATGCATGAGTCTCTACATGTATTTCTATCCTTTCTGTATTACAGGGAAAAACAAAACATAGCAAGACAAAACAAAACAAATTCCTATAAAAACATGAAACCAAAAAGTCATATAAAACCACAAGGTGATCTACAAGGATTACTGTGTTGTTTCTTATTATCTTCAATAGAATTGTCTATATCATCAGGCATAATTGAATATGGCAGTATAATTGAATATAGCAGTACATAACAATATTAGTAAAAATAAAACATTGTAGACAGTATAAAAATTCGAAGGCAGGTAATAATCAAACCAGAGTGGATATTCTAGTGAATCTTGTCATCTTCAGTGCAGTTGCCTATACTCTCAGATTTAATACTATCAATCATAACAGCTTTGAATAAAATCTATCAATACAAAACAGTGGTCTAACAAACCAGATTCGATTACGATCTGTCATTTGTAGGTTTTACAGAGCTTTAGATTAAGTTAATAGGAAATTAAGGATGATTACCGTACTATATCCTGTTATTTTCAGAATAACTGTCTGTGCCCTCAAATCTAGTACAGGTAGAATGACTGGAACAGAATATAATACATCTAAGCAGAGTAGTGTGAGTAATGTGGGTTTTAAATCCTGGTGCACTATTAACAATATAGTGTATCAAGGCCATCTATGTTAGAGATTCTAGTTATCCTTCTCTCCCTCATTTCTGCTATGCTATTTTTCTGCCTTAGTTTGTCTCATTTTCTCCTTCATTCTACTGCCTGCTCCACTCATTGAGGCCTTTCTACCACTGTTCCTAAAATTCTGGTATTTTTTTCTCTTTCTCTAGAATGTCCTTCAGTATTCTTTGTAGGGTTGTATTAGTGATCACAAACTCCTCCAGTTCCTCTTTGTCATGGAAGCATCTTGTTTCTCCATTAATTTCTAGTGACAGTTTTGCAGGGTACATCAATCTGGGCTGGAGATTATTTTCTTTCAGGACTTGGACTACTTCGGTCCAAGTTCTTCTTGATCTGATGGTCTGTGTCAAGAAGTTAGCCATGATCCTGATGGGCTTACCTTTATAGGTAATCTGTTTCTTTTCTCTGATGGCTTTTAATATTCTGTTTTTATATTGAATTTCTGGTATCTTGATTATTATATATCTGGGTGTAGATCTGTTTTGGTTGTAGGTGGCTGGAGTTCTGTATACCTCACACAACCGAATGTCATTTTCTTTTCCCATGCTTGGGAAGTTTTCCTTAATTATTTCCATAAATAGCCTTTGTGATTTTCCTGTATGTATTCCTGCTTCTTCGCTCACGTTTCTTATTCTTAAATTGTAGATTCTCTTGTCATCTTCCAGCCTTTGTATTGTTACTGCCTGTTTCCTTGTTATTTTTAAGAGCTCTTTCCTTTCATGATCACACATTGCAAACTTGTCTTCAAGTTTTGATAGTCTATCCTTCATTTCTTTTAAGGAGTTTTGCCAGATTTCAATGAAGTTTTTAATTTCCTGGTAATTTCTTTGAATCAGCTTCATGTATTGTATATTTTCTTTATATTCTTTATCAAATGTTTCTCTCCTTTTTTTGTGTTCCTCCATTCTTCTATCTGTATCTTCCTGAGAGATGCTTCCTGAGAGCAATTTATTTTATTACTCTACTCATATCTTGCTTTACCTGATTTAATATTTCAGTTTTGAGCTCATCTACAAGGTCCCGAAGATATCTCTTAATGTCTATTGAAGCCATGTCTGATATTGTGTGTTTGCCGCCCTCAGTCTCTCTTGTTTTTCCCTCTCCTGGATCAGTGCTCTCAAGGTTCTGAGCTGGGGGCCTCCTCTTGCCTCTCTCTCCTGTCATGGTCCTAGCTTTCTCCACACAGGTGTACAGTGCAGGTCCCAGCCCCCTTCCCTGTTGACCACAGTTCCTCTGAAGCATGCTGGCAAGGGACCTCCAACCTCTTCTGCCTACCCCTCCCCACCAGGCCAGCCAAACTTCAGGGGCCTTCACCTGGTTAGTATGTGCTAGGCATAGGGAATCGATTTGGGATGGCTCACTGTGTCCCAGCCAGGGGCACCACCCAGTCCAAGCAAATCCCATGAATCTGCTCTGGGAAGGGAAGAACCAACTGAAGTCACTGTTGCTCCCAGTTCAGGCTTCTCCTGCCTGATTCCAACATGTCGCCCATTTGGTCATGCCCTTCCTTGGTGGGGGGGGTCTCATTCCCAGCACTGACCATAGATTAATGAAGGTCCCTTCACCAGTTCCACTCTCTGTTGGGCTCACTAACCCCCAACTTCAGTGTTGCTGTGGTTCCTGTGAGTGGCAGCTGGAACGAGTTTGGGCAGCTCTGCTGGCTGGCACATATTCAAGCTGGTGCAAATTTAGGTCAGCACAGACTTGGCAGGTCACAGGGAAAACACTGTGTCCTGTAATTTTTAGCTGTTCCAGTTGTAATCCCAATGTATTTGATGAGCTTTTTTATGTTTTAATTTCTTCCTGTTTCAAGAGGATCCATCTCCCTCTGTCTGGATCTCTCTAGGATGTTTTATTCTGGCAAATGAGTTGTTTCTCCCGGGAGGCTTTGTATTTTGTTGCTCACTGATCGGCCATCTTGACTTCTTGCCATTAATTTTGAGATATAGTTTCTCAGGGCACATCAATCTGGGTTGCAGGTTATTTTCTTTCAGGGGTTGGAATACTTCACTCCAAGCTCTTCTTAATTTGATGGTTTGTGTTGATAAGTCTGTCATGATTCTGATGGGTTTTCCTTTATAGGTGATCTGTTTCTTTTCTCTGACAGCTTGTAAAATTTTGTTCTTGTGTTGAATTTCTGGGATCTTGGTTATTATATGTCTGGGTATAGATCTATTTTGGTTATAGCTGGCTGGGGTTCTGTATGCCACACTTATCTGAATATCATTTCCTTTTCCTATGCTTGGCAAGTTTTCTTTAATTATTTCTGTAAATAGCCTTTGTATTTCACTTATGATTACCCCAGCTTCTTCATTCACATCTTTTATTCTTAAGTTATAGATCCTCTTGTCATCTTCTAGCCTTTGTACTGTTACTTCCTGGTTCATTGTTATTTTTAAAAGATCTTTCCTTTCATGATCGCAAGTTGCAAACCTGTCTTCAAGATTTGACAGTCTATCTTTAGTTTCTTTCAAGTAGTTTTTTCAGCTTTCAATGGAGTTTTTAATTTCCCAGTAATCTCTTTGAATCTGTTTCATGTATTATAAATTTTTTTATGTTCTTCATTGAAGGTTTCCCTCCTTTTTTTTATGCTTCTCTATTCTTCCATCTGTTTCTTCTTGAGAGGTACTTAGCATTTTTAAATTTATTTTTCTTATATCTTCCTTTACTTGTATTAATATTTCTGTTTTAAGTTCTTTTATAGTTTCACAAAGTTGTTTCTTTATGTCAGATGCTGTTGCTTCAAAAACTTCAAGTGTGTAACTCCAGATCTCTTCTGCGCTTTCCTCTCCTAGGCCAGTACTGCTTGGGTTGGAGGCTGGAGACTGCCTGCTGTTTCTTCCTCTTTTCATGTTCCTGGTTCCTTCCAGACAAGTTGGTATTGGGGTCCCTGACATTTCCTATATTGGTTATAATTACTCTGAAGCATGCTGGCTAGGAATTGCTGCTTTCTTCAATCTGCTGGTAACTACTGGAGTTTAAGCAGTGGTGGGGCAGGCTCACCCCACCCTTCTGAGCTGTTTAACCACTGGGGGTCTTCACCATGTTTAGTGTGCTGCACAGTTGGGGTTGGTTAGGTATAGCTTTAGGAAAATCTCAGCCTTGGTTATTGGATCATGGACAGAGGTGGGACTCAGTCCAAGAAATTTTTACCAATTTGCTCTGTGCTAGGAGTGGCTGAATGAAGCCAGTTATGGTTCTGGTTCTGGGCTTATCCTGCCTGACTCCAAAATGGCACCTGGCCAATCACCCATTCCCATGGGAGGACTGAATCCCCCACACTCACTGTGAGCTAGTGCAGTTCTCTGGTCTGCTGCTCCCCTCCATAACCACATCACCCTACTGAGGCCTTTTGGATTGCCAACCCCAACTTCACTGTGACCGTGTGTCTCCAGATTCCAGTGGCACTTTGCACACTGTGGGATTGGCTCTGGTGAGAGTACATCTGTCTACTGCCTTCTGTTTAAGTTTTTCTTGTATTTTCTTTCTTTGTTTTCTTTTTCACTTTAGCTTCTTCCTGGGTCAAGAGGATCCATTTCTTTCCTTCTGGTCTTCTTCAGAATGCTATATTCCACTATCTGGGCTGTTTCTCTCAGAGAGGCTTTTCACTTTGCTGCTTATTGTTCTGCCATCTTCCCAGAATCTCTGGAAAGATCTTTTAAAAATCATAAGGAATCAGGAAATATCAATTCAACAGTTGCATGACAACATAAAGAAAAACAATATAAGATTGATAGGTATGAATAAAAAAGGTTACAACACAAATGATATAAAAAAACTATTTATAGAAATATGGCAGAAAATTTTCTTAACAAGGGAAAAGAAACTGACATACAGATAAGTGAATCATGTAAAATCCCAATTAGCCAAACCAGACATATAATAATCAATCTAACTCAGACATATAATAATCAATATCCCAGAAATTCAACAAAAGAAGAGAATATTAAAAGCTGTTAGAGGAAAAAAAATCACCTATGAAGAAAAGCCCATCAGAATCACAGCAGACTTCTCAACACAAACAATGAAATCAAGAAGAGCATGGAGTGAAGTATTTCAAATCCTAACGGAAAAAGACTTCCAACCTAGATTGATATATCTTGCAAAACTACCCTTCAAAATTGATGGAGAAATAAGATACTTCCATGACAAAGAATAGCTGAGGAACTTCATGACCACCAAACCAACCCTGTGAAGAATACTTTAAGATATTCTAGCTATACATAACAATAAATATGACTATAGGAACACCAACAGAAAAAAACCACCAAGCAGGGCAAACAGTAAAGAACCAACAGCAGAAAAATAAGATAACAAAAGAGGTCAATATATATCACTTATAACCATTAATTTAAATGTACTCAATTCACCAATTAAAACAAAGAGACTGGCAGAATGAATCAAGAAACAACATCCAACCATATGCTGTATACAAGAAATCCATCTAACTTAAAGGAAATTCATAGACTGAAAGTCAAAGGTTGAAAAAAATACTTCATACAACAGGAACCCAAGAAAAAGCAGGGGTGGGTAGCTATTCAGTCTACAGACAACATGAATTTCAAGCCAAGAATGATCAAAAGAGATAGAGAAGGTCACTAATACTGGTTAATGGAATATTTCAAGAGGAAGAGATAACAATCTTTAATATATAGGCACCAAATATGGGAACACACAGCTATATAAAACAAATATTAATAAAAGTGGAAAATCAAATAAGCAATAACACAATTATAATAGGAGAACTTAACATCCCCTTGACACAAAGAGACAGATCAACTAGATAAAAATAAAAAAAAATAACAGAATTGAATCAAACTTGTGAACAAATGGACTTAGTAGATGTGTACAGAATGTCCCACCCAACAACATCAGAATATACATTCTTCTCAGCTTAATGTGAGACATTCTCTAAAATAGGCTATGTAGTAGCCCATAGAACATGCTTAAGTAAATGCAAAAGAATCAAAATTATCCTATGCATATTATCTCATCATAGGACCTTGAAGCAGGAAATTAATGACAAAAGAAACTGCAAAAACTCCATAAACACTTGGAAATTAAATATGCACTCTTGAACAATCAATGGATCATAGAGAAAATTAAAGAAGAAATTACACCATATCTATAAACAAACAAAAATGCAAATAATTTTACTGGAGGACAATTCATGATGGTTGAAAACAGCAAAAAGAACAAAAGCAAAAGGCAGAAGCATGGAGAGAAGACTCTGTCCCTTATATTGTATGTAGGCCGCACTTGGGTGGGTGTAGCACTCACACCCATAACCCCAATTTTGGACCATGAATCAGTCACAAATTCTAGAAGCCCACCCCCATGACTGTATGAGCTCTGGAGGGACATCCTGACACAAACCATAACATTATTTAAATGTGCAAACATACCAAACAGATAGGTATAATTACAATCCACATTTTAGAAATGAGAAACTTTGCCAAGACTTACAAATATATCAAGTTCAGAATATGTGGCTACTGAGCCAAAGAGTTTTGTTTAATGCTAATATCATAGGGAGTAGTATCTGCTCTTTCACATACTTTAGTTACTGTTGTAGAGACAATGTAAATGGTGTACTTCACCAGTGCTATACTTTAAAATCATTTGGGAAACTTTTTAAAAGTCTTAATGCTTAGCTCACAATTAAATGACAATTCTGAGGGTGGGATCAGATGTCAGTATTTTGAAAGATTTCCAGGTGACTACAATGTACTGTTAAGAGAAAGAACACTCCTATAAAACTGTAAGGTACTATACTGATATGAAATGTGTTTTCTTATCCCAAAATTTTTTTAAGAGAATAAGTTTCTAACAGATCAGAATTAGAAGGTATGTGGGTACTCAACTGCACTCATCCAATGGCATTGACATCAGTTGAGTTAGTCTCTGATTAAGCAGGGCATGATTATTTCTACTCATAAGGTAGGCACTTCCAAGTTTAGCTTAACACTTACTTATAAAATGGTCTAGATTTTGTCAGAAGACCAGGGGCACCAAGGAAAATAAAATGTATTTCTGCAAGGGAATCATGGGAATCAGGTCGGGTTGTCCTTCTTATACAAATAAGCAGTGCATATGTATATTGCCCTCATGGCCTAAGCAGTGATGTGAACAAGGCTTGAAGAAGTGGCAATGGTTGTTTTTGAAGAGGATATGAGATAAGAATTGTAGGGCAAAAACCTAAGGAATTTCAAATTAAGTCGTATTTTGTAGTCTAGGATTGCCATTTTAGTATTAATATGGAAAGAATGCTTTCTTAATAGTTTGTGAAAACTAAATGGTATATGTAGTGCCTTAAGCATATTAGCATTTTAAGATAATCATAAATTCTTGTCGCTGCTGCTGTTATAGTTCTTATATTAAATAATTTTATGATTTTTCTCTGATCTTTACCCTGCATTTAGGCTATAGGTTCAGTAAATAGCATAAAGAAGCATGAGACTAATAATATTCTGTACTGAAATTTAGTTTTCAAACAGAGGTAGCAGTGTTTCTCTTTTTTCAACATCTTAGAAAGTTGCTTCCAGGCTGATTCTTATGTCCATTTTTTCTCCTGGTTTGGTTTTATTTTTTTGTAAAGGACTAAGGCATAGAAAGGAGAGGAATCAGTTAGACCCAGGGAGGACATGGTACTCAAGGCTGGTGAGATAAGAACTATGAACACAGAAGGAAAGACAGAGAGCCTTTAACAATGACCTCAGAGAAAGATGAGCCTATAAGAAGTTCCAGAGTATATGGGAGAGATTAAACCTATATAAAGAGATAAAGTGTGAGACTGCTAGCTAAATATACAAATTTGATTTAAAATTTAAGATACCATCCAAGATGCACCTGTTCTGAGTGGTGGCCTGACTTGATGTTATAACTGGAAGAAGCCCCTATTTCAGCAAAAACTCTAAGTGGAAGCTTACCGATTTGTTCACAAGAGATGTTGTCAAAGTCTCAACTAGATTTTTGTTATATAAATTCTCACTAAGAGATGCATAGTCATGAAAAGATCTACTTAGGTGTATGGGTTAGAGTGTTAATATGATCCACCCATCTCAAAAGAAAACTATTTAAAAAAAAAAGGATGTTACTGATATATACATAGAATGGTAAGAAAAATCTTGAGAAGAACCAAGATGTAAGATTCAAAAGTTTCTGTTGTTGTGAAGATGGAGCCAGGGCATTATTCTATATGTCTAAGGCTGTCAGAAGCATGGATCACCACCTAGCACTTTGCCACTAATGTGACACAATTACCTCTTATTTGCTAACTCTGTTTCTAGTTGCTTTTACATAACTTTTCCAGTTCTAGCTTTGTATCATGATTTTTTAGAAATAGTTTTTAACACTAACAGGACAATTTTGAAAACAGAGAGAAGCAGATCAGTTCATCATACATCAGATCACAGGTTTAAGTCAGAAATCACAGGGTTTCTTTGATAAAAGATTTTTGGATTTCTTAGTGATTAGTTGATCTTGGATCAAGTGTTTACTTTGGGCCTGAACAGTTGCATTCAAAGAAAGGAAATAAAAAAGCCCAAATGTTGCCAGGTGGCCATCAATGTCTTTGACTAAGAGCATCTTCCCTTTGGCGACACTGTTGGTGAGGGAAGAAATATGGCTGACACAGTTCAGCACATTTTCCAGACATACTCAGAGATGAAAATGAGATTTGACCTCTCACCACCTTGATTTGAGCACAAGGCTCTTTTCATTACACTACAGCCTTTTCTTTTTTTTTTTTTTTGGTCTGTTTGAAACAGGGTCTCATTATGCAGTTTGGGCTGGGCTTGAACTCACTAAGTAGCTCAGGTTGGTCTCAAACTTGCAATGATCCTCTTGCCTCAGCCTCCCAAGTGCTGGGATTACAAGCATGCACCACCATGCCTGGCTCAACTATAGCCACTTCTGAAGTTAAAAATGAGAGCTATCAGTTGGTCATTAAAATCACTTCTTTGCCATTCCACTCACACATCTAAGGACACACACACACAAGCTTACACAACACATTCCCCTCCTTCTCCTTCTTCCTTTTTTTCTTCTTCCTCCTCCTCCCTCTCCTCCCACCTTCTCTTCTCAGTCCTCCAATTTCTCCTTTTATCATTTTCATTCTCTGTCATTCCACTTAACATATGTCATGACTGAGATCTGCCCCTCTGTGGTATGGTAGAACCAAGCAGTCTGTACTTAAAGACTATAACTGTGCTCCCACAGTTAACAGATCAAGCAGTAGCTTTGATAAATCAGTCTGCTCCAGTAACAAATGGACCATGTGCCTCCATTAGAACTTGTTACATGAGCAAGTTCTCTAGGGAAAATCTCTACACATTTGTGTTTCTCAGCACATTGTTGGTTCTCAGATGCATTTCAAATGAAATGGACAGAGAAGTAAAATTTAAATGTGACCTTGTGGAGATCTGTGACAGCAACAGAAACTGGCCTGTCATTAGCTCTTGACTATTTAAATCATAAGGAGGGTCACCCACTTTTTCTTCAAAAAGCTCCAATATTCATGCCAAGTTCTTTAGAGGCATTAATTTTTTTTCAAAAATGAAAATACAGAAAAGTGAAATATTTTTCCTTCTTCAAAATGAGGACAATATTTTATTTTTGACCCAAAATTAGAAATTTAGAAGTGCAAAGAGCAGATAGCAGTGGGCAAAGGCAATAGGAGTTAAGATTTTGAATAAATAAGCCACTGCTCCCTACTATTCCTCAAAAGAAAGAAGTCGTTTAGAGTTTATGAGAAATCCAATGGTTTTTGGAAATCCTTGGCAAATGTTTTAAAATATGTTTCAAATGTTTTCAACTCAAACAAATTAAAAGCATATTTTTTTCCTGGCACTTTCCTCCTTCATTTTAAAGGATATGTGTATTTTTCAAGGAAATTTCAGGCATGTGTCTCTAATTTTCCCTTAACTCATCATGGTATTATTTTGTAAGAACTATTCAATGACTGAAGACTCTCACAAGCTTTTAAAAAATATATATGTCTTTAAAAATGTTATTTCTTAGAAACAGGAAATCTGAAAAACCATAGCTAGCAAAGACAAATAAATACTCCAGGCTTCTCCTGACAGGACAAGATCATTCTCTGCTCCATTTTCTTCAAGAAAGACTAATTCCCTAAAGTCAAGTACTTTTCTGGACTTACTGTCCAAGAATGAAATCTTTCCATTACAAGTGATATGGTTCCAGTTGGAAGAAAATGTCTTTTGTTATGTGTCATGATGGAAAGTTGTAGAAACAATTCTAGACCTGATGATTGTACACATATATCATTCTGGTCACCAGAAATACCTCTGTTCTGTAGAAAGCCATTGGATCTCAGATTGTTTTACTTTATCTTTGAGCTAATCTTACCCTGGCCTGGGTTTCTAGGCAGTATTCTGAGTATTTTGTACTTTGCTCAGTTTGTATATATTCCTTTTATTGGATAGCGTTGATCAGAATAGTACACCAAGTGTTATAGCTTGTGTATAGATGTCCCCCCAAAGCATCATGTGGTCTTAAGTTAGGATTTTTCAGAGGTGGCTGGATCTAGAGTGTGTGATGCTGGAATTTATTCATGGTACAATGCTAGGATCAAGTGCACTAGGATTAGGGGTGTGAGTGTTACCTGCCTTAAGTAGCCTGGATAAGGTATATGGGATAGAAGGAGCTGTGGTCATCCCTTGTTGCTTTCCTACCTTCTGCCCACCATGAACCATTTCTCCTCTGCGATGCCTGTCTGCTGTGCCACCCTGCCTTGGAATCAGGCAATTATGGATTGGAACTTCTACAAACTGTGAGCTAAATAAAAATTTCCTCCTTTAATTTGTGGACATCAGGTATTTTGAAACAACAATGAGAAAAGTAACCAAGACACTAAATTTTTCAGATAGTTTTCACAATTCAGCAAGAGCCTATTACCAGTCACTTCACTTGGTAAGTTTACATTTCTCTAATCTCTTACTCTTGTTTTTCTCCTGAATACTAGGAGACAGTGATGCATTATGCTAAAAAAGACATGAATATACACATAATGTATGTGTATTAATACAGGTCATATCTAAGTTTTCTTGTTTATTCAGTCTGTAAATAGATTTTTATTGAAAATTACATCAGTCTAGGAACTGTTAGAGACGTCAGAGCTGCAAAGTTGAAGAATGAAAAGATTCTGATCTCAAGGAACCCAAAGTATAGCAGTTGAGAAAATAAATTAACAAAAATGTATAATAAAACAAAATTGTTGAAGTACTCTGGACACTGAAAATGGGGTGTTTTCACGTCTATGGGGACAATGAGGAACTATTGTTAAGAGGAAATAGAGTAGATCTAACAATGAGTAGATCTCAAATGATAAAATGACTAGGATCAGGTCAGGCTAACTCAAGGGAACTATAGGAAGGAGTCAGGAAGGTGAAAAACTGTTCATGCTTTTGGAAACTGGCTGAAGGGCAAAAGATGGACTGAGAGAGACCCAGTGGGGGCACTGCACACTCTACTAAGGACTAGGATTTTATTCTAAAGTCATTGGAGATGATAACATGATCACATTTACCTTTCAGAAAAACTATTTTGGTGGTTTTATGTGGACTGATTGGGACATAGGTGAGGAATAAGACTAGCAGAAAGTTTATCCAAAACTCAGGTTAAAAACACAGTATGGGTGAAGTGTGTTTAGTATCTGGATTATGACAGTATCTATGAATATGGAGACACAGGAGCAGGAAAAATGGCATTAAGAAAGTGGATGTGTGTCATTATGCATATCTAAATTTCACCAGTAAACTTAATTATAAAAAATGAAAGAAAGTGGAATCTGGCTACTGAGTAGGTAGAGAAATAGTAAGTATGGAATTTGGGTGAAGATGATAAATTCTGTTTATATGATGAAATTGAGGTGACTGTGGGACATCCATGTACACAAATTTTAGGTAGTTCTGATGAGAGTTTACAAGCTTTAAAGCATGTTGCAGTTACTACCAAATGCAGGTTTCTTGCAGAGTCAGTGCTATAAAAGGTGAATATTGTCAGCACGTCTTACTTTATATGTGTGCAGTGGCCTCCTACCGTAAGAGTCCAAGAAAATAACATGGAAACAGTAGAGATCAGGGGATGAGTGGGTCATTGGTAGTGGGGTGCTTGTACGAAGGATTGATAGAAGGTCATCTAAAGTGCCAGACAGAATGCTTATGACTGTGGCTATGAAAGTGGGATTCACTTACCAGTGACAAATTTCTCTAAGTTCTATTAAAAAAAACAGGCAGGATCTGGGAGCTTGCTTACCAGTGCTGTTTTATTAACTGCAAGCCAATAATGAACTGAAACCTTTACAAATCATGAGCAAAATAAATCTTTCCTTCCTAAATTTGGGTGTTGGGTATTTTGTCTAGCAAGCAAGAGAAAACTAAGCCATCGAATCATTCAGTTTATGACATTTCCTTATCTCGGTGTTCTTTTCTTTCATTGCCTCTGGGTTTGGTTTTGTTTTTGTTGTTGTTGTTGTTTCTGTACTGCTAAGGATGTCAGGGCCTCGTGGGTGCTAGGCAAGTGTACCACCACTGAACTATGTCTCTAAATTTTATATATTTAATAAAAATTATTTTTAATAATGTCTGGAATAAAAATATATTAAATTATACTAGTATTTATGCATTTGTATTAGGGTACAGTCTCCCAGAACCATGATCATCAGCATTGCTCTTCATAGTTATAATTTATTTTCATCTGTCAGAATAATTCCAGTGTCTCCCCTGCACTGTCTCCTAACACTGCTACCTGGAGTGATCTCTTGTTCATATGAAATGCTAAACAAATCATCTCCATTACTCTTTTGGAACTGAGTTTTGTTCTGCTTGATGACATACATCTCATACCATTTTACCATTGCTTAACACATACTATTACTATTCACCTTGGTTGTATGTCTCTTTATACTTCTTCTAATCACTCCAAATGCCCATTTTGGTAGTAGGCAAGGTTAAAACTAAATACCTATTAATCAAGTGAATGGATAGATAATCTCTTCAGTGATCTTCAAAGTTACAGTCATAGACATTTGAGTCAGATAGATCCAGCTTGAAATTCCATTAAACTACTTAGTCAGTATATTTTATTCAACTTCTTGGAGTCTTAGTATCCCCATGCTACAAAATGCAGAAATTTTTAAGTGACAATAGTATTAGTAGTAACACTTGTTGCATAGTGAAATTAATACAATTGTTATTTTTTTTCTTTTTCATCAAATTCACCTGCAAATTTCAGAAGGCATGTTGGAGAAACCAAATAAAGTATTTAAGGAGAAAATCTTGGATGAAAGAATTCTATGTTTACATTAAAATAGTATCTGTGACTCATCAATAATATGTCAGACCTAAGCTGGATGACTAATGAACTATGGCTTTGCAAAAGCAGAATCAATCATACAAAATGCATTTAAAAATAAAATTTAAATTTAGTAAATCATGATTTCTACCCATAATGTTTAAAAGACATCTTAAGAATACAATCACTTATTCATTGTCCTTGGCGTGCACTTGGTATTGTGGAATTAAAAATGAATTAGTGTTCCTTGTTCTCATGGCCTTAAAAATCTGAAGAAAAAAACCCAAACAAGTGCTGCATAGAGTGATCATGAAATCTGCACAATTTTTCTTTTCAAAGTTTTCATATCGAAGTTTGAAGAAGACAGATCCAAAAGACTGGGAGATAAGAGCTGTACACAAGACCATTGTTTGCAAATACTTCAGCATATTTTTGTCTTATGAGCAAATTCATAATTACTCTGTGTTTTGGTTGTTTTTAAGTTGAATCATCTGTATGTTGTAAAGTAACTTTGAAGTAAATTCACATTTTATCTCTGTCTGTCTTTCCATGTGTATTTCATTTCCTTTAACCACTGGTTTTGAAATCCCTTCGCCTAGAGCTTTCACATTCATCTGGGGAGAGCTCCCCACACACCCTTTAACTTGTCCTTTAGGCAGAGCTAGATCCTCAGTCTCTTGACCAGTGACTGGGAATTAATGCAAGTTAAGCATCATGTTAGAAATATTCAGTTCTTTGCAACAGTGCTTCTCCTCCTTCTCATGCTAGACTTCAGAAACTTGTGTATCTTACTGCAGTGTATTTACTATTCCTGCCTCTTCTTTTTGCAGGAGATGGAAGGTGGAGTTTAAGGATTTTACAAGACTGAAGAAAAGAAAGCAGGAAGTTGTAGGAAGATATCTAGTAACAGGTAAACAGAAGCCAGGAAAACTGCCTGTCCAAAACACTATTTGGCCAATTTAAGATCAAACAAGTTGGGCTATTTGGGGCAACTGTTAAACCTTCAAAAATTTTTCACTGTTCAATGGCCAATAAGGACTCACTGATTTGGAGCATTCTTTATTTCTATTTAAAACAACTGTTTCTCAAGGGCAGAAACCTTAGCTTATATTTCTTTGTAGTATTGGTAGTGTCACATGGTAGGCTTTCAGGAAATGTTTTCTTGCTCAATAAATAAATGAGCTTTGTTTTTCCACTAAAAAAAGAAAAGGAATTCACAATTATCATAGAAAGCAAAATCAATTCTCAGAACCTATAAATGTAGAAATTTTATATTATTCTAAGGTACATTACTGAGAAACATATATAAAGAATCAGATACTGACATTTCTTTTACCTCAAGAAGAAAAATAAATCTTAGATGCCTTACATAAATAAAATTAGAAATACACTACTCAAAATTAAGGTGAAAAGAAAAAAACAAATAAATGGAAAAACAGGGAACAACTTTTATTTCTAGACAAAATTTAAATATATCTTTCTTACCACTCATATAAAACAGTTTGCCATACTTTTTATTTCAGTGTGTTCTTTTTAAACTTTGTAGACTCATTATTCTCTTTCCAACTCTACTGTAAGCCCTTGTAGCAGAGGCTAGTGTATATTTTGTCACATACATAACATTTCAAAAATTCAGTATATGCATGTCAGTGTACATATTGATGTTTGTATACAGAGATTCCCACATTCTTCTAATCATCTGGAAAGGTAAACACTAGGACTAAGAGCTAAAACCTAATGCTGTGAATAAAATCTTCAGGTGGTATGATCACATATAAAAGTCAGTGGTATTTACTTACATGTTTATGATATATAGGGCCTAGATATTAAATAATTTTATCTAATTAAGCACATATAGAAACCTATCTTTAAGTATTGATGGTGTCCAACTTCTGGGAAGTATTTAGTGATGTTCAAAATCAAGCCAGTATTAACATAGTTTGAAGTACAATTCCAATGACACTTGTCTAAGACATTTATGGAAAAAAAAAAACTTTCCTGTTGGCAACAACACATAAATTATTTTTTGGATTTCAACACAAACTTTTTACTCCAAAGGTTGACAGCACTAAAATCAAAGTTCGTCAGATAATCAGCATTTATTCTTATATTCATCATTATCATGTTTTCTTTCAGCCAAGATGGCTTCTGAAGCTTCTTGGATGTGTAAAATAATCTATTTTATGAATTTAACATTGCAAGAAAGGGAAGTTATAGTCTGTCATAGAAAAGAAATATGACTACTAGGCGTTCAAGCACAACAAGAATCTGGAGAATGAATTAAAAGCACTGCTTCTTTTCTTGTTATCTAGGAAATTCACAGAAGTGCTCCCTGGGTGGGCATGAAGTGGGGTCTACATCACGCACTGCAGTTTCACCATTCTTTTTGCCCAAACAAGCAGGACTTCATTTCTTTTTTCACTTAGCCTCAAACCAAAGCATAAATTCTTTGGTGTCATCTGATTTCCCTCAAGCAAGGAAAAGTTCCTTCTACTCCTGAGAGCAAGAGAAAAAGACAATAGACGTTCAAGATCCAGTCCCAACTTTAGTCTCTAAAAACATCTTTGTACTGTGAAAATGGCTTCTAGACATACCTTCAGGGGATGGTTATTTGGCTTTAAATAACTCTGCTTCTATACAATCTGGGCTTCTACAAAACATTCTACTATCCTAGTTCAGTATCAGTTAAAACCTGAAAAAGAAATGATGGTAAAAGGAAAATGTATTTTGCTATGAAATATTAGCTAACATGCCACCTATATGGATATCTAACAACTTTTATCTCATTTTATTTCTATAAGTTTTTAAATATCTTTATAACTTTTCCTATAAAAGCTCCATTAATTCAGCAAATTATTAATTTGAATTTGTACTCCATTCTCCAGCTTATGTCAACTGAATTTTTGAATGGAAAGTGAAATTTGCCTTACTCACTATTTATAGAAAGGCATTTTCTATAAATTATTATTATGATGATGATAATTGTAAACAACTATGAGGTGAAACATTTCAGGTACTGACCCGAGTCTTGGCATGTGGCAATTCATTTAATCCTCACCAAATTCTTAAGGTGTAGACACAGTTACTTTTGCTTTACAGATGAGGGAATTTGAGGCAGGGAGAGATCAAGTAATTTAGCCAAAGTCACATAACAAGTGTTTGATTTGAGATTCAAGCATAGAGGCTGCCAAGTCTAAGCTTATAATCACCACATTATTACAAAGATATCACGGTAATGAATCTACTACACATTAATTATCATATGTTAACATTTAGTTATTTTATCTATGGTAGTATAATTAAAGAAGTAGTATAATAAGGCAAGGAATCATGGCATGCTAGAAAGAGAACTGGCTTGCCAATGCCACAGAGACAAACTATACTTTATTCCTGTTGTTTACTAATACAGGGTCCACTCTTGGGAATCCTCATAGACTTCTCTTGGTTTCTCAGATAACTTGGTGAGTGAAAAGACCTTCCTGTCTCATAGTCTTTTAATCTTACTGATTTCATTATATTCAATAACAGTAAGAAATCAGGCAGCAAACCGGTGTTGGAAAGTGTGCTTTCTGTTCCTGTTCTGCTCCTGTTCTAGTGACCCCTTCCAAATACTTTTTAGTTCAATGCAGTGGAAGCCATTTGCCATGGAAAATTTTAATTATTAATGTAAAAGTGTTTAAAATATATCCACTAAGGCTGATAAAGTTGTGTCTGATTAATGGGCTTTTCATAAGTGTACTGACACAAACTTTTTTTAAAAAAAATTAATTCAGCCTGCAAATGAACATCATCCATTTTGCTATCATATTTTATCAGTCTGTAAAGTGCATTCTCACTTCAGTTTTCAGCTCTGAATGCAGAACACTGCGAAAAATGACAGAATTTTAATGAGAAAATGAACAACATGCCATCAACACCCTTTTCCAGTAAAAATGGCACAACATCAAAGCTTTAAATCATGTTCCCTCCACACCTTTGGACATCTGTGATTCTGTCTGAGTCCTCAAAATCTGCTACGTCCATCACCAGGTGCAGCCTTTAAACACAGAGGTGCTGTCTACTTCGCTGGTTGGCATGGCAACAGTTGTCAAATCATCCCTTGATAATGCTCTTTAATTGATTGTATAAATTATTCTGAGATATGTGATTGCAACATGATGTACTGAGGCTCTTAAGTGAGCAGATCAGCCTGGCTGCATTTAAAGGTGCATTGTATCCCCTGCCTTTGCCCAGGAAACTGACCTGCTTAAAGTACTGAAACACTCAGGATGAAGCATAAATATTAAGCATCAAGGAAAAGTTTAAAGCAATGGCACAGTTAATTGTTACTCCAGGTGCATGTTAACTTACTAAAATCCATCAGGCTGCATGCCACATGCAGTTGTAAAGATAGTTCTTAAAACTACATACAGAAATCAGTCTATTCAAAGATAGTCTTAGTGGGATTATACCAGTATTGGGCTTGTGATTACATTAGTAGAGAAGTTATAGATTCTTTGTAGAGATATGCCATCATCTTTCTTCATTAGCATGCTGTGGGCTTTTTCTTCTTGTGATTCTCTATATACAATTAGTGAAACTTGTGTTGCTAGTGCATTAAGTCTTCTGTTGCCTTCTCCTCTCAGGAGAATGGACTCTGTGATTTCTGGCATCTCTACTTGATTGTGAGTAATGTGTAAGTGATTAACTTGCCTTAAGCATCCTTTTATTTTCATTTCTAGTCTTTTCTGTCTTGCTCTATAAAATAGCCATCCCTCCTCCCAAAGTGGGAGAGATAAGAATAATGCAATCTATATGAAAGTATAAATGAGTGGCTCTTACACTTCAGCTTCCCATCCAGCAGTATCACCAGGAACTCATTAGAAATGCACACTCTTAGAAACTAGCGTTGGAACCCAGAAATCCATGTCTTAACAAACTCTCCAGTAGAATCCAGTGGAGCTCAATTTGAGAACCATTCAAATACAGTGTTGTTAGTCACCCATTAGAATTGTCTGGAGTACTTTTAAAACTACCAAAGTGTGAAACACACTCTTCTGAAGATTCATTTCAGTTGGTGTAAGACCAAATCTATGCATGTGGAAATTCAGTAAATTCTTCATGCAGTTCTAAGGAGCCATGAAAATTGAAAAATTCTTGTATAAGACTATGGTATTGAATGTAATGTTTAGGAGATGGTCACTTCTATACATGTTTTGTCATTGTTTTTATTCTTATTTTTTTTTCCTTCTTTCAAGGACTTTTATAGAGCATTTTTTTCTACTTGCTGTGAAGTGGTTTTTTTTGAAGGTATTAAAATACAACAGAACAAGATGGAACAAAGCCAAATGAGACAGTGCTGTGAAACTGATACAGAACTTCACATAAGGTTACTGAAATAACAGTAATAGGTACCATATAATAGCTCGTTTTCTTCACAGTAGTTGTTCTTTCAATCAGGTATAGCAAAATCAAAGGAAATACAGAACATTATAAAACAGATTATTGAATAGAGCAATATCATTAATCAGAACAAAGCAAAACAGTGATAAAAATATTTGCCTTCAAAGAGATGGTAGAAGGAAATACCCTTTATTTGCTATATTGCATATAGTCAACCTTGCAAGAGATGCTCAGATCTCTGGCTCCCACTTGCTAATGGGAAGGGGGAGGGATGGGGAGGTGGAGAGGATGGGGGTTGGATGTTTGAATCTCAGTCTGTGCACTGGTAGGCTCTCACAGCCACTTACCAGGGCAGTGAGCTGGTTGCTTGGTTTCCCAGCACCCTAAGTTCCAACATGGTACAGATCTCAGGAGATGCTGATGGTTCTCACCCTGGGATGGCCGCGGCTTGCCAGGCCACAGCCTCTTACCAGGGTGGTGATCTTGCTGTTTTCTTATTTTTCTTATTTCACATTTATTTATTTATTTATTGAGTCCCTATTGCATTATGTGCAATATACTAATGCCAACATTGAAGATACAATCTGTCTTAGACCATTTTATAATACTATAACAGAATGTACAAGACCATATAATGTATAAAGAAAATTTATAAAGAAATTTATTTATCTTGTGGTTCTGAGGCCTGGAAAAATCAAGTTCTGGCAGCCAGATCTAATGGGGGTCTCATGTTGTGTTAATATAACATGGCAGGAAGAATAGAATGGCAGGTAGCACCCACAGAAGAGGTCCTGTGGTAAGAGAAGCAGCCAGGAGCTGTCAAGCTTGCTTCATAATTCCTACTCTCACAGCAGTCAATCTGATTCTTCAAAAAAAGCACTAAGTATTCTTAATGACCTAGTTGTCTCTTAGAATCCAGTGTTTTCCACATGTCGTTACACTGCGAACCAAATTTAAATGAGTTTTGATGGGAAAAATTAGCTTCAAACCAAAATCTAGTGTTCACATTTGGATGGGGGTAGGAGCAGATAATAAACAAGTTAGAAAGCAATAAATAAGCAAAGAATCAGAAAGCATACATATGCACATATATATTTAGAACTAATGGTAAATACATTGAAGAAAATTAGTTGAATACTGTAATAAAGAATTTAGCAGATCTGCTTTATTTAGCTGGGAGATGGTATGACATTTTAGCTGGAAACTAAAGAGCAAACATAAACAGCTACAATATGTAGAGATGTAGGTCATGATTAGGGCATTCCTGTTTGTATGTGTGTAGGGATTGGCAGATGAAAGAGAAGATATGCAAGCCATATTGAAAGAAAATATTTTCAAGGGGCTGAAAGGAGACTACCATATATGATGTATTAGAGGTAAGACAGAAAGATTCAAGTAAGTTTGGAGAGGAAGATTTGAGGTCTAGATTTGAGAGAAGATGTACTAAAAAGCCATGGGGAGCCATTGTGTGACCTAAAGAAGAGGAAATAATGTGGAAAAATGTACTCAGGTGATTTCAAGTCAGTGAGTTAAGGAACCATTTTAACTAACCACAGGTACCTAGTTGTTTAAATAAATGGCTTTTGTTTGAACCTAGTGTTGATTCACTTTTTTAGAAACTGGCTTGGCTTAATGTGATTCTTAAGTTGACAGAGCTTTACATTGACTTTTAAATCTAAGGTGATAATGAAATTCTAGGGTCTTAGCTTTGTTTTCAATTATGGACAGTTTTGTACAGTGGAAAGAATTTTTTTCATAAGTTATTTAAGTAAGGAGGAAACTCAGGAAAAATTCCAGAGAAACAGGTGCAAGTTTGTTTCATTACACTTCTTTGTGCATTTTATAATCTCTACATTCACCTGCTAAATATTTAATATCATTTACAAAGTCTTTTTTACAAACTAATTTCCTAAAGTATGTATGTATTCTGGTTCACTATTGCCACAGGTTATTTCAGTGTCTTAAAACATCAAAATTTCTTTTGGAACTGGTCCCAGAAGAGATGAGAATCTCCTGGTCAAGAGTCACACAGCAAAAGATATGTTAAACCACCTAGGAATTAAGTGTCCATTTGCCATACAAGAAGTCCAACATTTATTGACAAAGATCAAATTAGATCCCATCAATCCAAAACCCTACACCAAGTTTGTAAAGGACAACACAACAGAAATGTGCAATTTTGGAGGGGCCTTTGTAAATACTATTAATATTTTTAAAAAGGAATACACTGATGATTAGAGAAGGGTTTCTTAACATGTTTTTTTCACCTTAAAGCTAAGAGTACAGATAGAAACAGTAAAGAGAACAAGCAAATTGTGATGGAGACTGGATGCTTTCTTGGTTACTCCAGGTGAAATCATTAGGAAGTTACTGATCAGCCTCTCCTCAAATACCTTCCCCTCCTGTGCTGGTTTATGATACCAAATGAGAACAAGTTAACTTGACTCAATGGCAAAGTCTGGGCTGGTGGCGGTGAACCTGTGGTGTGAGTGCCACACTGAGCTGTTTGTGTCACTGAAGCCCTAAATGGTTTCCATCACTGGTTTAGAAGGACTGGTCATTTCATCCATTAGAGTTTATTAGGGGACAAGGAAGGGAGAGGAACTCAACCATGGAAAGGATATCGAGTCGGCTGAGACAAACAGGAAATGTCAAGGATGGGAGAAAGGGGACTATTTTACGTCTTCTTGTCCTTTTTTAAAGAGACTTGGTTTAAAAGTAATATTAAGATGGTGACTTTAGCTGTTCTCAACTTGTTATAAAAAAGCTCTAGACCTAGTATCTCACATAATTTTCCCTGGGGCAATATCACTTCTGTTTGAAAAACAACTTTGAAAACATTTAAATATATATGCAGAAAAAATAGCATTTTCTTCCTAAAATTACATTTATTGACAAGCATATCGTGGAAGGGGGGGAGAACTTCACTTTGTGTAGACATCTGGAGTGGAATTCAGGAATTATCTTTTATATTCCACAAAATAATATACCAAATTATCTCCATTCACTCTCCAATTTCAGACTGTACTCAACAGGCGCATTGTACAGGAAACATCAGCAGTTAGAGAGAAATTGTGGAGAAAGAAAGCCTGGAGTTCACATGCGTGCAGACACGGAGCACGCTACACGAGCAGTAATGGCAAATGCGTGCTGGATGCTTTTGTGTGGCTGCTTCTTCTGGGACCATTAAGAGCAACACCAGGAGCTAAGAGGGACAGATGAACTCCTGAAAGAAATGCTGAGGAATGCTTGGGAAAGAAGAATAAGGACATCACTCAATGCATATTTCTGAGTGCTTGCTGTGTGTTGAACACGGAGACTACAGAAGTTTACTGTATATCTGGGAAGATAGGAAAGAGCTAATCACAAAGTAGTGTGCCAGCAGCAATAAAAAGTGCTAATATTTATAAAGCACTTATTACCATGTGAGTCTTTTTCTCCTTTAATTCATTTAAACTTGAAGAAAAAAACCAACTTGGATCTTTTTGTAAAGATTACCGTTTCTGCTGCCCCTTGTCCAGATGAAAAATCTGAGACACAGGTGGTTTAAATATATCCCTGAGTTTACTCACCTGTTAAGTGGGAACAATTGGATTGGGATCTAGTGTTGTGTGACCCCTTGGGCCATGTTTTCACCTCTCTGATACACGGTTTGGGTAGAGGAAGAAAGGAAATGGGACACAGAGATTCGGGCTCTTGGAAGTATATGAGGAACAGAGGAATTTTTCCTTGAGAAAATGATTTGCTAGTGAGTCTTGGCTTCCATTCAAGATTGATCTGTTGTCTTCTCAACAAGGGAAATAGAGGAGAAAATCACTATTGGGTCCTCATGAATAGTTGCGCAGCCTTGGTGGTGATGAACACTAACACACAGCTATTCTGCCTGGAGTGACCTAAACTTGTCACTCAGGAGCAATGTGAATTCAGGCAATGTACTGTAAAATAGAAATGAAGAGTTCTACTCACTATTGCATTAATGGCATGGATTAAATGAGCTTATTGCCATATATATATATATATTGGGGATCCTCACACTTGCCAGGCAGGCACTTATGCCACTAAACTAAATACCCAGCCCCTAAATGAGCTTATTTCTGTAAAACACTGGCACATAGTATATGTTATACAGCTATTTAGTACATTTGCAAAGGTTACGAGAACAAAAATAACTACAGAGATTCTTTGTTGGTAAGTTGATAACAAATGACTTTGCTGAAGAATGTCTCCTCGTTCCAAAACATATCTCATCTTAAGCAGAGGACTGAGGTTATTGTGGCTAATAAGGGACAGGTCCTGAAGATGAAATGGGCTGGAGTCAAGTTCTTTGGCTTCATGAAAAGAACTTTGGATTTGAGTTCAGACATTCCTGGATTTTAATCATGACTCTGCCTCTTGGATCTTGGAAAAATTATTTGAAAACTTTATCATCACTTCCTGTGTTGAAATGAGAAACACAACTTCCATAGTTAAATAACTTTTTTTTTTAAGTGACAGGGCTCAACATAGAGTATGGATTAAAGTGTTGACTGTTACAAGTATGATCACTTATTAGTTGAGCAGTTAGGAATAGCTGATTTACTTTTGAGTTCCACTTTCCTACTATTCCTACTATTTCTCAAGACTTGTACTGATATATACTGTATTAAAGTAGGTAAGATGGGTATGTTTTTAATTCAAGGAAAGACAAAGAAATGAGTGGGTTGGAAATGAAAGCTCTTCAAACTGCTGTTTCTTTGTTTAACAGATATTATAACTGATTTATGTTTAGGGATCATGTGTGCTGATGAGAGACAAATTTGAATGGCTCTGGAGGCTAATTTGTTTCTCTTTTTGGTAGCTTAGCAAAGAGCTGGCTCAGCCGGACTGAGTCAGTCTGCTAAGAGAGAGCAAGACATGTTTGGCTGGTGTCAGCATTCTGCAGACCAAGGCTCCTCTTCGGGCCCCTGCAGGTAGTGTTTGGTCTTAAGTACACACACAACTACTCGCATTATTCCTGAAACTTGGAGATCCCTTGAAATACTTCTTAACATTCAGAAAAACTAGGTTTTATAACTGGTTACAGTATTTGCAGTGGCTACATGGTAACTCTTTTCCCTGAAATTGAGTCTGTACTCATTTTCCCTTTGATTTCTTCTTATTATGTGCCCAGCCTCATGGCCTGGGAATGGCTCACTCTCCTAGGCTCTTACCTTGTGCATGATGCCTTTGATGCCTGGCCTATGCTACAGCAAGTGAGGGTAATGTAATGAGAATGTTCTGCTTCTCTCCTTCTAAGTGTTACTCCCCAGTAAACTGTGTATTCTGTTTGTCCCATGCAGCATTATTGCTGTGTATACATGAACCCCTTACATCACATGTACCAAAAATATGTCTTTAAGTCATGCTCTGAGCTGCAAAGTGTTGTCACTCTAAGTGCCATAAGAGCACTTCAGTGAATATATACAAGGGAATAAAATTGGGGCCAGATTGCCCCCCATTTCCTTATTTCCATTACCTCTCCTACTTTTTCTTTTTGCTGAGTGATAGCAGCTGAATCATGACTTACATAAGTTAATGCATGTGTAATTCAGTTGTCCAATTCATTTTATGAGAAGCTTTGATAATTTCAGGCAAAGGACCCTTGGGAATAAATGGACAAGAGATAAGTAGTAGTCTACTCTGGAGGACAAGGATGAAGGCAGTAGTGCTAGTGGCCACTGATGGAGAGAAGAGCTATGCAGAGTGTAGTGACAAGTTCACAAATCTCCAAGCCAAAGTCACCTTTCTGAGGAGTCCTGGCGTGGGTAGGAATGGGCCTACACTAGTAACTGCACCAGACTCAGCCATCGCTTTACAGCAGCCTAGCAAAATCATGGCCTTAGCACAAAGGTGACGATGAATCTAATGGGCAATAGCTGGAGCTGCCAATCATGCTCCATCCAGTAGGGTTCTGTGTGGTGTCTTTGTGACCCCATAGATTCTAGTTACTCTCTCATGACTCCTGTGCCAAATCATCAACCATTGTCTCATTTCTGCTGGTCTTCCGCTTGCTTCCTGAACACACCCAGTATGCACCTACCTTACCATTTTTGCAATGATTATTTCATGTACCTGGGAGGCTCTTAGCATCTGTATGATTTTCTCCTACAACTTAGCTTTCCATTAAGAAGTCTTGTTATCATCATTTGCCATCCTGACGACTCTTCAAAACAACACTTGCTTCCTGTTCAGCCACGTGCCACCTCACTCTTCTTTGCCATTCTGCATTGCATTTTTCTGTTGTCTGTATCTCCACTAGACTGTAGGTTTTCTGAGAGCAGTGCCTCACTTTTTTTCCTCTAATAAATGTCCTGTACCTAAGCAAATGTCTATCACATATCTCATCAGTGAATATTAGCTGAATAAGACCTCGGTATATTTGCTGAATGGATGAATCTTTACATTCCAATCAGTGCATACAGTCTCTCTTACTATCTTACCATTATATACCAGGAGGGTGATATATTTATTTAAGATATACAATAGTAAGAATTACTTTTGTAATCCATTGAATTATGCCTATTAGGGAGCATTTGCACTGATTTTAATTTCTTGAGGCAAAGCGATAGAGAATACTATTTCTTTATTTTTTATTCCATTTTATTTATGAAGTTGGAGACCCTGGAGAGCCTTTCTAACAATAGAAGAGACTTCAGTCATTAAATCAATATAAAGTCTTCATTCAGGTTATAGAACCACTGTTTTGTTTTGTTGGTTTTTTTTTGTCATCAAGATCATTATACAGTTATTCATTGTGTAGTTATCTTCATCACTGAGTAGTTACTTTCTGGATTCTATAGCCTCTCCTATCACCATCCCTACCTTCAGTGCTTTATCATTCATTCTTCTCATGAAAAAAATCATTTTTTATCTTGCCTATAGTTTTGAGCTTAGGTGATCTCACAAGATTACTAGTGTGCTTAGGATTCAAGGACCCCAGTAATCAGCATCTTGGCACTATTTTAATGACAACATGGAATGCAATCCATTCTTCCAGATTATTATAGTCGATGTTAAATGGAATTCAGTCTAAGCCTGATTTTTTTGACTCACCACTGGATACTTCTTTCACATACTCTGTCTGTTGCTGTTTATCATTATTTCTTGTTTATATTCCTCTCACCCATTTTCCATTTGTGTGAATGTGTTTGTGCGTCAGCCAGTTTTACTTCAATTTTAAAGCAGGATTTCATGAGATCTGATTAAGTATTTTTCTAGTCCTCAAATATACAGTGTCTACTACAGGATTCCCTTGGTGCTCTAATTATGTAATGAAACTGAAAGAAAATCAATCAAGTTCCTCTGGCATGGGTTGG
Organism: Hydrochoerus hydrochaeris; assembly: GCA_004027455.1. Taxonomy (NCBI): domain Eukaryota; kingdom Metazoa; phylum Chordata; class Mammalia; order Rodentia; family Hydrochaeridae; genus Hydrochoerus; species Hydrochoerus hydrochaeris. The sequence goes on along the minus strand of PVLA01006403.1, from coordinate 39,261 downwards.
TTGTTTTAAACTCATGCTGTTTATTGCTTACTCTGTGTTTCTCTAGATTTTATAGAAACATTTTTCAGTATCCTTACTCTATTTCAATTATTAAACCTTGGTCATACTCTTCACCTCCCAGGAAATCAATAATGGGTTTGTGTTTTCCTATTTCTTTGTTCTATCTCAGTCATTCCAAATTTTCAAATGACATACAACACAAATTATTTGAGCAGTTTTCCTGAAATATGCACACGTATCCACACTATCAGTTGTTTATAAAATGTGAAGTTTTAAAAAAAATTGTTGTTCATCAAAATGTAATGTCATATAAGAAGTTAGAAGATAATGCTCTGCCCTACAAAGTGAGCCATGCTTTTAGATTTAGGAATTTATTAGTTTCATTGTGAGGAAGAGACAGAGCTGCTTTAATGGAGAACCACACATTTGGTGGTTTTAAATAAGCTAAATTAATTTTTCCATAGTTCTGGAAGCCCAGAATGCAAAATCCACACCATGCAGGGTGTTAGCTCTGAAACCCATAAAGGAGAATTATTTTCACTTCTTCATCACTTCTGAGAGTTGCCAGCCATCCGTGACTGCTTCAAATCTCTCTCTCTCTCTCTCTCTCTCTCTCTCTCTCTCTCTCTCTCTCTCTCTGTTACTTCATGTTGTGCTTCTGGCATCTTTTCTGTATCTCTTTGTCTCTTTTTTCTCTTTTATGTTTTTAAAATTTTAAAACACAACAAAATCACTGGATTTGAGACCATCCTATTTTGATATTACTTCATCTAAACTTAATTATATCTGCAATTTCCTTATTTCCAAATAAGGTCACATTGCCAGAGACCAGGAGTTAGGAATTCAACATAATCTTTTTGTTGAAGATTTGCTCCCCACTATAGCCAGGTTCCCTAAACTCTGAATGTTTAGAGAGCTACAGCTCTGGAAACATACCAGGGGACTGGCTGGGCGTGGTGGTGCATGCTTAGAATCCTAGCACATTGAAAGCCATCAAGGACAGGATGATATAATCTAACAAAGTACTGAAAGCAGAAAGGGCGTTCCTTCAGTAAACCTGCTAGATCGGAATCAGGGGGATTCTATATAGTGCCCGCAAGACCTTAATATTATAGAAATAAGACAAAACTCCAGCATAAAGCCTATTTCTCTTGAGTAGAAGCCTGTCTCCTATACATAGTATATATGACATAGTACATATAACACCTATCTTGAAAAAAAAGAAAAGCAAACCTGAATGTGGATGGGACTGTAGACATCACATTATTGTCATGTCTTATCAAATGAGAGGTTGAACAAAGAACATTATCTTAAATACACTCCTTTCTTAATGATTGAAACTATATTTACAGATAGTTCCCATGACACACATTTGTGCTTGCCAAGATTCCTAGGTCTCTGTTAGTGTCTCCTTTTAAATTAGTTGTGGCCATGTGACTACCTTTGGCCAATGAGATGTGAAATCCCATCTAGACCACTGTGGCTAATATTGGGGACACACTCTTCATGCTCTGCCTTGGGAGATCATCACACACCAAGCTCCATAAGATGATGGAACCTTTATCATTCACGTCCCTGAACACATATAGAGATGGAACACCCTGCTAATTCTCACTGGAGATAGCTTGAAAGAGAAATAAATACTTTTACCCACTGAGGTTCTTGTGGTTGGTTGTTTGCAATTGTAACCAGCCTATCCTGGTTGACAAAATCTTCTATGAAAAACAAAAGAAAGTACTTCTTTTCTGTAAGTCTGAAATGGCTAAAGCGACTATATATCTATGTTATTGCCTCTATGTAAAATTAAAATGTATGCAAGGGCTTATAGATCTTTTGTAGATAAGGGATTGAAGCTGCATTTCATAACTTGTTTTTCTACTGCATTGACACCAATAATGTCTCTGTGTTTCAGTGTGCCTAAGGGAATTACTGATAGTTATTCTTTTCTATTTTGTGTCTTTTTGAGAAAGGTTATTTGTTTTTATTTTATATTTATTTGCTGTAGGTTTGATATTAAGGAAAGGATATGAAAATCTATGTATGACATGCAAATGAAGAAAGGCTTGGAAAGGTTTGCTTCATTCTAGTATAGAAGTGAAAGGCCTATTGAATTGTTTTTATTTTTAAAGGTTGAAATTGTAAGGAAATGGTAAAAAAAACCTGGCCAATTTATCAGTCTGTGCTTGAAAATATCTGTATTTCCCATTCTGTATTTCCATAAAATGTTTTAAATGTTCACTTTGCATGCCTTCTTCTTTTCCCTCCTCTTTTTTTTTTTTTTTTTTTTTTTTTTTTTTTTTCTGCTCCGTCTCACACACATCTCAGAATCCCCTGTGAGCTATCAGCCTGGGAGAACAGCCCTTTAAGTTTCTGCTGTCTCTATTCATTGCCCATACTGGAGCTTTTTACGTGTTTATTTTGCTAGTTATATGTGTTCAGGCAGGAATTCAAATATGTGATTCTCATTCTGGCTTTCCAAGGGAATTCTCCTGAGGGGAGAAAAACAATGTACATGTTTCTCTTCTTATTTGACAAAACCAAAAACAATCCTGGATTTAGACCCTTACAAGGAAATATGTTCCACACACTGTAAGAGCAAAGGACTATCTTTGTTTCTCTTTCAGCTTTGAATCTGACTTGCTTTTATTAACAGAAATTATAGACAGCATAGCATTAACTCAAAATCCAAGAGGACTGCACTTTCCTGCTCCATTACCAGGAAGGAAAGACAGAGCATTTGCAGACAAGTGGGGTTTCTTAGCGGGGAATGATGGGCCATCTTCTGCTGTGTGCCTGAGAATCCTTGATAAAATCTTTTCATGTTGAGGCTCAGTTAAGAGAAGTATGCTTGTCACCAAGGGCAGGAAATGCTTAAAATATTTAAGGAGGAAAAAAAAATAAACAATTTAAATTCAGTTTAGAGGAAAAGGATGACATGTGAAGAAATAGCCTCCTTAAAGTGGGAGCTCCAGTTAAGGTTTCCTGGACTCATAAGTGCATGAAGTTCGTAAAACGTCTGCACCGACCAATTATGAGTCCTTTCTGCCTTTAATTACTTTCCCAGTGATGTGGAACTCAAGATACTATCAACGCCTGCTCTGCCGATGAAGACTGCAGAGCTGCACAGGAGAGGGTAGAGAATGAACATCCACGAGGAGAAAGAAGAAGAAAAAGAAGAAGAAGAAAGAAGAAGAAGAAGAAGAAGAAGAAGAAGAAGAAGAAGAAGAAGAAGAAGAAGAAGAAGAAGAAGAAGAAGAAGGAGAAGAAAAGAAAGAAAGAAAGAAAGAAAGAAAGAAAGAAAGAAAGAAAGAAAGAAAGAAAGAAAAAAAGAAAGGGTGATGAATAGGGAATGCTGCTTGAAAAAATTTAAAATATTTTTGATACGGTCTTTGTTGGACATTTCCTCCCCTTATCTGCTTGTATTTTCACTTTCAGGGTGATAACTCCCAGACTGAGTTGAAACGCGCTGATGTCTCTGCCATTCTCTTCGGAGTTCATTGTGACTTTTTTTTTTTTTTATCATCGGCAGAAATAGAGGAAGACTGAATTAAACAGGAGCCTCGGAACTTGCGAGTGCGATAACAATACAAATGGATTTTCTCTAACAGAGAAAAACAGCTGTCTCCATTATTTGAATGCTTCACCTTTCTCCATTCCATTAATTGGGTCTTTGATCACAAGCTGAGGTGGAGAGGCCCTGATAAGGAATAGGTTATTAGTAAAGTAGCCTAAAGGAATGAATTGGGCCGGGTACTTGCTGTGGAAGATGAGATAAACTCGTAATGCCTGTGTGTGAGAGTGGTGGAGAGTGATAGTGCCTCCGACTGCCCTGAACTGCTCGCAAAGGGAGAAGGCTAATACTCCAGTGCTATGATAGCTAATGCAGGATATAAATTTAGCTCCCGGGAATGGAATAGGATAAAAATTCCATAAAGAGTTTTCTGTAAATGGCTTACACTTTTATATCAAACTGTGACAGAGTAGTCACTGAAAAAATAAAATAAAAGTTTCTTGATCTCACTATACGTTCAACACAACTGGAGGCTTTCGTATAAGAAGGAGGAAAAATGACTGTTAAATTTGTTCACCAAGACATTAATAAGAGCACCCTTTGAAGTGCGGTAAAGCTAAATTGGAGGAATTAAATTTGATTGAATCTAAGCCTGTTTATTTTTCATTTCTGCAGAGCGGGTGTTGAGTGATTTGTAATACTTTATTGGAAATCTTCAGGAACTTGCTATCATGTAATCCATTTTTTTGCTGAAGAATATGACCACAGGGGACAAGGCCATATTGGTTTGTTGTTAATGTACTGGAAAGAGGTACTATGGAGAAAACAGTTAATATTAAATTACGAACACAAGGTTATCTTTCTGCCGCACATGCTCCACTGCCCTAGGCAGGGGTAATCTGTTAATAGCATTCAGCCAAAATGACACCATTAAGGAACTGAAGCTACACATCTTTTGCAAGCTGAATGATGTATAAAGCTGGTTTTCTATCATCCTAGATGCAATAAATTATCCATGCTGCTAAAAATTGATACAAGACAGAAGTTTGATAGAACCAGCACCCGACATAAATGGAAGGCCAGCCTGGCAGGAAGGACAGGAAGATGTGAACGCTGCCATCTTAAGTGCTAAGAATGCCTTAAGAAGGGCATTCTTATTGGTGTTGTTCTCTCTACCCTCAGCTCTGATTTTTCAAGCTTTGGGGGCTCTGGTGGTAGAGTATGAGGAGTGACTGAGGGAGAGAGAAAATGAGTAACACAAACAATTATGTAGATGAGCAGCCTGGAAAGGTTGGGATGTCAGGTCTACTTTGAATGAATCATTGCATTTCAGCTTCAGTTTCTGACTGTCAGTGCCGGAATATGAAGCAAAGGACATTACAAAGGGCTGGTATTGTAGAGGTTTCTGATTAAGAAACCACACTCTCCTCATACTCATCGCATTTCATATCATTTGTCCCATCATCATGCAAAATAAATAGCTTGGGAAACATTTTCAGATTATTCCCCATGATAGTTTTCCACATTTTAGTTAATACAAATGCTTAATAGACTTGAGAAATATGGAACATATATTTGCCTGAGTTCCTCACTATGTCAGGAGAAGTGATTTTCCTATACTGCAAAAGTGATGTCAGTGAAATAATTAAATTAATGCATTTAATCATGATAATATTTTTTAACTTTATTTAAAGAAAGGGGAAAATAATGCAAAACAGAGAAAAAGGGTAGAAACAATACAGAATTTCAAAAAAAATGAACAGTAAGAAATCACTAATTGATACATTACCTATTGTCTTGGGTGTAGTTGTTCAAGTTACAAAATTAAAGCATACAAAGAACATTCAAACAGTGAGGCTGCAGACAGTTCTGTTCTCTGATCCAACAAAAACTTAGCAACATAATTATCAATCCTACACCCTTAAATGTACATGCAGTTATATCCTTCAGAGCACTTGGTTTTCCTCCTTTTACTTTTTAAATCCATTATCTGTTTAGTTATATCATGTTTCAGGTTGCTCAGTACCTTACTGATCTGTTTTGTTGTTATTTACTTTTTACATTTTTTTCTTATTCTTATTTATTTATTTATTTTATTTTCAAGGTAGTAAAATACAGCAGAACAAGACAGGACATAGCCAACTGAGGCAGTGCAGTGAAATTGGTACAGAACCTCGCAGCAGGCCACCGGGATAACAGCAACAGGTACAATAGTATATCTGGTTTTCTTCACAATAGTTGTTCCTTCAATCAGGTAGAGCAATATCAAAGGAAATACCAAAATTATAAAAACAGAATATTTAATAGAGCAATACCAGTGATCAGAACAGAGCAAAACAGAGATAAAAATATATGCCTTCAAAGAGATGGCAGAAGAAAATCCCCCTTATTTGCTATATTGCCTTTAGTCAAACTCGCAAGACATGCTCAGATCTCTGGTTCTCACTTGCTAGTGTAGGGGGATGGGGGAATATGGATGTTTGATTTTTAGCCCGCGCCTGGGTAGGCTCACAGCCACCCACCAGAGGGGTGAGCTGGCTGCCCCTTTTTCCCAGCACCCCAAGGTCCAACATGGCGTGCCACGGGTCTCAGGAAACGCTGATATGGTTCTCGCCCTGGGGCGGCCGCGGCTTGCCAGGCCACAGCCACGCACCAGAGCGGCAGGCTGGCGGCTGCCTGTTTTCCCAGCTCCCCAAGGTTCAACATGGCCATAATAATATTTTTATTTAACCATGATCATATTTTTCTGGCACTTGCAGGCACTAGAGATAGAAAGATAAAGAAGATATCCTGCCTTAAAATCTAGTAGCTTAGTGGGGATTCAGATAAGTTTGATGAAACATTAAATGATAGAGGTTTGTGTGATGCAATAAAAACTTGGAGGTAGGATATCTCTGCTGGGGAAGTCAGGATGGCTTTGTGGAGGAAATGTCCAGCACAAAAGAAACTTGTTTTGACAACTTAGTACAGAGAAAATACACTCAATCAATCAATAAACCCAGAGGTGGTCTTCATCACATTTCATCACCAGGGAATATATGGTGCACATAAGCAGACAGTTTTAATTAAAGCACCGAGTTCAGGCCATATGCCAAGTAAGATGAGCCTATGAGGTGATTGTAGAAGCTTACACATGAGAAGGATCATGCTGGAAAAGGCTGACTAGTCAAGAGAGGGTTTATTAATATCCAAAGTTTCTTTCCTAGATTTTTTCCTTCTTTTCTATCAGTCATTTACCAAGCCAAGTGTTCTCCACAGCTCAGATGTCCGTTATTCATCATCTGCCTAATTTGTTCTTGTCATAAGAACATAACTGTAGAGAACCATGATCTTGAACTTACATCCCTCCCACAGCATCTTTAGAGGTATCTCTGCCCAGCAATTTTCCTCTCCAAATTGTTCTATAAAGAGGATCTAAACAGATCTTTCTAAAGTAAGTATTGCACTGTCATTCCCCAGTTGAAGCCTTTTACTATGATCTCCTGAAAGACAAAGACCAAGCATGTTGATGCAGTTTCTAAGGCCCACTGTGTGCTGGACCTGCCATCTCTTGAATCGCCACAATGGTCATTCCATCTAGCCTTCACTGCATCTGGGATCTAATTCTCAGAACTGCCTTGGCTTCTTTGTTTTCAAACTCTATCCACCCCCTGGAGCTTCAATTATTGGTTATTTCATTTTGTTTTGCTTTGCTTTTTTGAGATAGGGTCTCACTTAGGTAGTTCAGGTTGTGCTTGAACTCACTATGTAGCCCAGGTTGGCTTCAAACTCATAGCACTCATGAGCACTCAAACTCCTGAGTGCTGAGATTATAGGTATGCACCACCACACCCAGCTATTATTGGTTGTCTTATAAAACATTCTTTTCCAACACCCACCATCTCATTTTTTCCTCTTTCACAGTGAATATCAATTTATGCCACCCAAATGCTAGAATTTTCCCTGACAGCTGAGCGTAGAGTTAAATGCCCTTGTCTTTGCCCTGTACCATCCTATATTCCCCAGTATTGGACATATAATTCCCCTGAGAAGTACACATTCTATATGGGCAAGGCTGGGCTTGTTTCATTGACTTCATATGCTATATTAAAACTGTCTTCTCATCATTCAAATTCTTGATGATGTTTCTCACTAGGCTAAGCTGGGGAGATTAGAGTAACAGACTCAACTGAGAGTTGCAAAAAGAAGGAAGTATAGGGTAGGGTTTTAAAAATAAATTCATTGGCACATTTTAGGTATACATAAAGATCACATTCATCATAGAGAATTTGAACCTGTGCATAACATATTGATTCTTTTTCCCAATTCCTCTACTCTCCCTTCAGCCCTTGTTCCGCTCCTTATTTCCTTCTTTTGTGGTTTTTTGCTTTTCCTTTTTCCTACTCTCCCTTCTCATTTTTGCTTTCAATTTCATAGTATCTAGTACACATTTTGATCTTTATTTACACTTTTGGTTTCTTATACAAGAGAAACAAAGTGATATTTACACATGTGTGTCCAATTTATTTCACATAAGAGTATGGCCTCAAAGTCCATCCATTTAGCTATGACTTTTTCAGGTTTGTCCATCTTTGTGGCTGAGCAGTACTCCATTGTATATAAAAACCCACATCTTTATCCATTTATCAGTTGATGGGCATTTTGGCTATTTCTAAGATTTAGCTATTCAAGCTATGCCACCATAAATATGAGTGTGCATATATCACTGTAGTATGACGCTTTTAATTCTTTCAGGAAGATATTATCAAGGGGAGTAACTAGGTTGAATGGAACCTCTAGTTTTAGTTTTTTGAGGAATCTCTGCACTGATTTCCACAGTGGTTGCACCAGTATATATTACCAACAGAGGAGAAGGGTTCATTTTTCCCCACAGCTCTACCAGAATTTGTTATTGGTTAATTTCTTGATAATAGCCATACTTTCTGAGGTGAGATGGAATCTCAGCATTGTTATAATTTGTATCTCTTGAATGACTAGCAGTATTGAACAATTTTTTCATATATTTATTTGCTGTTTCTATTTTTGCATCTGAGAAATGTCTCTTTATTTAGGATGCCCATTTGTGGGCCTAATTTTTCAAGTTCTTTATATATTCTAGATAGTAGTCCCTTGCCTGAGAAACAGCAGGCAAAATTTTTTCTATACTGTGGTTTGTCTCTTCACTTTGTTAGTAGGTTTTTTTCTGCTGTGCATAAGTTTTTTAATAAGATGAGATCTCAGCTGTTGATTCTTTGATAGTTCTTGTGCAATTGGGGTTTTATTAATAAAGTATTTGCCTATTCAGTATCTTCAAGTGTTCTACCTATTCCATCTTCCGGAAGGTTTAGTGTTTCTATTTTAATATTTGGTGAATATGGAAAGTCAATTTTTCCAGCACCAGGTATTAAAGAAGCTATCTTTCTTCCAGTGAGGGTGTTTGGCTCCTTTGTCAATGATAAGGTGGCTGAGTATGTCTGGAGTTGTTTCTCCATCTTCTAATCTGCTCCAATGATCCTCAGGTTTTTTCTTTTTTTTTTTCCAGTACTGTTTTTAATCACAATATGTTTGTTATAAAACCATACTGTTTTTATCACAATATCTTTGTAGTACAGTTTTAAATCAGGGATTGTGATACTACTTGCCTTGCCTCTCTGTTTCCCAGAACTGCATTTGCTACTCTAGCTCTCTTCTAGTTCCAAATGAGTTTTAGGATAGGTTTCTTTAATTCTGTAGGATATACTGTTGGATTTTTGATTGGGATTGCATTAAATCTGCATAACAATTCTTAAGTATAGCCATATTTACTATATTGGTTTTTCCTACACAAGAACAAAGGATAACTTTGATTTTTCTAATGTTTTATTTAGTCTTCTTTTTCAGAATACTATAGTCATTATAGAGATCTTTTACTTCCTTTGTTAGTTCAATTCCTAGTATTTCATTTCTTTGAATGCTGTTTAAAAGTTCTATTCCCCTAATTTCTTTCTCAGTGATTTTGTTACACAATATAGAAATATTGTCCATTTTTGAATGTTGACTTTGTGTCCAGATATACTACTGAATATGGTTATTAAATCTAGTAGTCTTTTGGTGGAGTTTTTAGGGTCTTGTGTGTAGAGTGTCTATCATCTGCAAATAATGAAAATTTAACTATCTTCTTTCCTATCTATATTCCTTTTATTTCATTCTCTTGTCTAATTGCTCTGGCTAATGTTTCCAGAACTATATTTAATAACAGTGATGACTGGTCTTGCTCCTGAGATTAGAGTGAAAATTTTGAGTTTTGACCATTTAGCTTGATGCTGGCTGTTAGTTTGTCATAGATGACTTTTATCAGATTAAGAAAAAGACCATCTATTCCAATTTTCTGTAGGGTATTTATCAAGTATTATTGAATTTTGTCAAAAGTTTCTTCAGGAGATTGCAAGATGGCTGACTGAGTGGTGGCATGATAAGAGAGCCTCTCTGGAAAAAAAAAAAAAAAAAACTCAGACTCTGGAACCTGACAACATGGAGAAAGCCAGACAAAAGAAGAGGAATTCTCATGACCCAGGAAGAAACTGAGGAAAAAAGAAAAAGAAAAAAAAAAAGAAAGAAGAAGAAGCGTGGACCAAGGGCTGGAGCTGGGCAAGCCCCAGTCACTGTACTGGCACATCTTAGAGTCAGGCGACTCACAATCAAACTGAGGTCACGGCCCTGTTGAGAGCAAGGGTTGGTGAGCTCCAGACCCTTGGCTGGAGGAGGCACTGCATCAGGGAGTGGAAACAGCCAGTCAAGCTGTGTGAACTTTGGAGAGTGATGGGAATTGGATTCCCCAGAGTGGGAGGACCAGCTGAATGACATTTTGGAGTTGGGCAGGGCCAGCTTGAAACAAAACCCGAGGCAGCATCCATCAGTGACTCCTAGTCCAAAGCAGATTGGTGGGATCTGCTTGGGCTGGGCCAGGCCCTGGTTGAAACCCAATAGCCAGGGATGAGGTTGTTCTGAGCCAGTAGCATCCCCAGGGAACACACAAACTTGTTGAAGCATAAACTGGTTGACTGACATGGGGGGAGGGGCTAGCTCTCAGTGTGCACCTTGCAGATCTGCAGTGGACTAGGGGGTGGCACTTCCCTAGCCAGTGTGCTGTAGAAAAGCTGTAAGCAATATGAAAGGCCCAGAGACCTCCACCACACACCTGACTGAAGGGGGCTGGAAACATGACATGACAGAGAAACAGCAAAAGGTCTCCAACTGTGGAACCAGGGAAAGTGAATCCAGCAGAGGTAAATGCAGAGGAGGTTGAGAAGAGCAAACCTGTAATGTCAGAGACAATCTCATTGGAAATAAATACTTCTGTGACCTCATTGATGAATTTAAATCTAAAATTCTAACTCAGGTGAAGCAAGATATAAGAAGATTAATAAAAGAAGTCCTGGGTAATCCTCAAGTAGACACAAATGAAAGAATAGAGGAACCCAGAGAAAGGAAAGAAGCCTTTGATGAAGAATATAAACAAAACCTAGAATATATGAAACAGATCCAAAGAGAATATCAAGAAATTAAAAACTCCATTGAAAGCTGGCAAAACCTTTTAACAGAAACTAAAGACAAACTTTGAAAACATGAAGATAGATTTGCAATGTATGATCACAAAAGGAAGGATCTCTTAAAAATAGCAAGGAACCAGGAAGCAATGATACAAAGGCTAGAAGATGATAAGAGGATTTATAACCTAAGAATAAAATATGTGAATGAAGATGCAGCAACAAATACAAATGAAATAAAAAGTCTATTCACAGAAATAATTAAGGAAAACTTCCCAAACATAGGTAACGGAAGTGAAGTTCAGATAAATGAGGCATACAGAACTCCAGTCAGCTACAAGCAAAACAGATCTACACCCAGACATATAATAATCAGAATCCCAGAAATCCATCACAAGAACAGAATATTAAAAGCAGTCAGAGAAGAGAAATAGATTACCTATAAAGGAAAACTCATCAAAATCACAGCAGACTTCTCAATGCAAACCATCAAATCAAGAAGAGCTTGGAGGAAAATATTCCAAGCCCTGAAAGAAAATAACCTTCAACCCAGAATGATGTACCTGCAAAACTGTCTTTCAAAATTAATGGAGAGACAAGATATTTCCATGACAAAGAGGAACTGGGGGAGTTTGTGACCACCAATCCAACCCTGCAAAGAATACTAAAGGACATTCTGGAGAGAGAGAAAATCACCAGGGTTCCAGGAACAATGGCAGAAAGGCCTCAAAGAAAGAAAGGGGTAGACAGTGGAATGAAGGAGAAAAGTAAACAAACAACAACAGAAAAATAGCATGGCAGAGATAAGACAGAGAAAATTGGTTATATTGCTGTTTTATCTTGACTGATTTTATTTGAATCTGGTATGCTTGAGAGTGTCAAGTCTGAGAGTAGGGGCAACTACTCTGAAGATGACAGGATTCAATAGGATACCCATTCTGGTTTGATTGTTAACTGCCTTTGAAGTCTTATAATGTCTCCAATGTTTAGATTTTATTAATAGTGTAACGCAATGCTAAGTTTACTATGTTTGACGATATAGAAAATTTTATTGAAAATAACAAGAGACATCATAGTAACTACCATAGATCACTTAGTATTGTGGTTTTACATGTTCTTTTCATTTAGTGTTTCTCTAGGAATTTGCGTTGTTGACTTGTTTTGATTCGTTTCTCCCTCTAATACAGACTTATACATGTGTAGAACTTCTAAGTAGTTTATGAGAATAGATTATAGTTATTGTAAAGAAAAAAAGGAAAAGAAAGTATTCTAAAGGATATAACTGCATGTATCTTTGAGTGTGTAGGATTAATAACCATGTTGCTAAAGTTTTAGTTGGATGGACGAACAAAACTGATTGCAGTATCACTGTTTGGATGTCCACTTTGTAGGCTTTACTTTTGTAACTTGAACAACTACTTCTAAGAGGAAAATAAGTAATTAACAACTAGTGATTTCTTACTGGTTACTATTTTTGTTTTATTTTGTTTTTGAGATTTTGTATTATTTCTACCCTCTTTCTATTTCAAAATTTTTTCTTTAAATAAAAAAAATTTTTAAGTTTCTTCAGCATCTATTGAGGTGATCATGTGGTTTCTGTTCTTGGCTCTGTTAATACAGTGTATTACATGTACTGATGAGTGCATGCTGAACCATCTTTACCTCCCTGGAATGAAACCTACTTGGCCATGTTGTGTAATATTCTCGATAATTTGTTGCATTCTATTTGCCAATATGTTATAGAAAACTTTTGAATCTATGTTAACCAGGAAGATTGGCCTATGGTTCCCTTTTTTGGTTGGATCTTTCTTTGGTTTTGATATCAGGGTAATGTTTGTTTCCAGAAATGAATTTCAGAGTGTTGCTTCCATTTCAATTTCATTAAAGGATTTGAGAAGTAACAGCATTAAGTCTTCTCTAAATTTCTTGTAAAATTTACTAGTGAATCTGTCAAGAGACTGGGCTTTTCATTGTTGGTTGGTTTTAAATTATATATTCAATTTTATGGACTGATATTTGTGTATTTGAATTTTTACATCTTCTGATTCATCTTTGGTAATTGATATGTACCTATGAATCTGTCCTTCCCCCCACCCTGTGTTTGCAGTTATTAGAATCCAGGCTCTTCAAGTAGGTGTTGACAGTCTTCTGGATTTCTGCAGTACTGTGGTGATTTCACCATTTTCATTCTTAATTGCATGGATGTGACTGTCAATATTATTTAATCTTTCAAAGAAGTAAATCTTTGATTCATTGATTCTTTGCATTGTTTATGTAATTTCCATTGCATTAATTTCTGCTCTGATCTTTATAATTTCTTACATTATCTGAGCTTTGGGCTTGCCTTGCTCTTCTTTTTTCTGGAAGCTTGAGGTTAAACATTAGGTCCTTTATTTGAGTTCACTCTATTTTCCTGATTTGGATATTTGCTGATGTAAGTTTCTCTTGTAGGATGTCTTATTGTATCCCATAAGTTCTAGTACATTGTATTGGTAGTATCCTTTAATTGCAGACATTGTCTAATAGCTTTTAAAATTTCATCCATGACTCCTTGTTTGTTCAGGAGGTTATTATTTAATTTCCATGTGTTTATGTAGTTGTTGTGATTTCTTTTAACATTGATTTCCAATTTGTTTGCACCATACCTGGTAATATGTATAAGATAACTTCAATTCTTCATATTTACTTACATGTTCCATGAGCTAGTATGTGGCCTATTTTGGAGAATATCCCTTGTGCAGCTGAAAAGAATGTATATTGTGATATTCTGGGATGGAAAACTGTAGATATCTACTAAGTCCATTTATTTAAACATTTGGCTCAGTTTTGATTTTTTTATTGATACTTTGTCTAATCTGTTTATTTGTAACAGTGGGGTATTAAGGTCTCTGTTAAAAATCATATTAGTACTTATTAGATTTTTGATCTATTAGTATTTGTTTTATATGGTTGGATGTGCTGGTATTAATGCATATGTATCTCTTATACATGCATTATTATCTCTTCATCTTGGACTGTTCCCTTTATAAGAGTGTAGTGACCTTGTTTGTTTTTCTTGATCACTCTTGGCTTGAAATCCACTTTGAAAATAGAATAATTACCCCTGCTCTTTTTCTAGGTTCCTGTCACATCAAGTATTGTTTTCCATCCTTCAACTTTTAATCTATGAAATTTTTAATTAAGTGTGTTTCTTGTATGCAGCATATTGTTGAATCTTGCTTTTTGATCCATTCTGCCAGTTTGTGTCTTTTGATTGATGAACTGAGATACTTAACTTTGATGGTTATAACTGATATGTATTGACTTATCCTTGTCATGTTATTTTCCTGTCATTGTCTCCCCCTTTTTCCCCCTTTGATTTATTGCTTGCCTTGCCTGGTGGATTTATTCTGTCATGGTTCATGGAGTTGTAATGCTTTTTATATCTTTGTAAAATATCCTTCAGAACATTTTGAGTGTTGGTTTGGTGTTTCTGAATTTCCTCAGGTATTCTTTGTCATGGAAATATCTTATTTTTCCATCAATTTTGAAAGATAGTTCTCTAGAGTACATCAGTATGCTGGAGGTTAATTTAGGGCTTTAATTGTGCACTCAGAGCTCTCTTTACTTGAGGTTTTGAGTTAAAAAATCTGCTGTGATTCTGATGGGCTTTCCTTTTTATGTGACTTGTTTTTTCTCTAACATCTTTTAGTATTCTGTTCTCATGTTGAATTTTTGGAATCTTGACTTATATGCTTTGATGTAAAAACTTTTTGATCATAGCTAAGTGGAGTTCTATATGTCTCACTTATCTGTGTGTCAAATTCTTTCTCCATGCTTGGAAAGTTTTCTGCCATGAATTCTGTGAAAAAGGTTTTTTTACATCTTTTACACTCTCTCTTTTTTCACTGACTCTAATCAGTGTTATGTTTTTCATCTTTGCATCATTTACCAGCTGCTGGATGATTTATTGTGGGCCCTTGCTACTTTTAAGGAATACTTCTTTTCATGATCAATAACTGCAATTGTGTTTTGTGTTTTATGGAACACTTTTAAGGAACGCTTCTTTTCATGATCAATAACTGCAATTTGTGTTTTCTATACTCAGCATGTTCTACCACATTGGCTCATTCTGCTGCACATACTTTCAGTGGGATTTTTAGTTTCCTGGATATTTGTTTAAATCTGTCTCATGGGTTTCATTTTTTTACTATGTTGTTGGTTTATGATTTCCATCATTTTCCTAAATTCCTCTATTTTTCAATATATATCTCCCTTAGAGTCACTAGACATACATTTCATTATGGTCACCATCTCTGTAGTTATCTGAGAAATTATTTCTGGTTTGATTTTTTTTCCTAGAACCTTGTTCATATGCTTTGTTACTTCCTCTGTTACATGTTCAGAGATTCCAGATGGGTAGCTTTCAAATTGTTCTACCTCATTGCTTCCTGTGTTTGACCTTGGTGAACTGGAAGTCTGAAGTTTCATCTTCTTTAAGTGTCTTCTCATTTTCTATTTTTATTTTTTGAGTTTATGTCCTGCATTGAATCTTGCAAATTACTTATGGTGAAAAACTTTATTATTCATATTTAAAATCTTAGGAAATGACTTCTTGTAGGTATCTTCAGGTATAGCTGGCTTTTGGCTTTGAGTCTGTTGCAAGATCTCACCTCTTTAATTTATTGGGAATAAGAAGTTGATGCCTGCTTGCTCCAGTCTCTGATTCTTTGGCACTGGCCTATAGTATTTTTTATTACCCTTAGGCAATCTCAGTCTTGGTATAGCAGAAAGTACAATTGATTAGAACATTATATCTCTTTGGCTAAAGTGATACAGTTAGCACTAACAATAGCATAAAACACAGTATGGAAAATGACAAACTATGATAACTATTAATTTTCCACCTTTAGCAATATAAACTAGATTTTTGGTTATATAGAAAAATCTAAACAAATCAGAAAACTGTAGCAAATAAGAAGTCAATGTAGTGATTTCCCCTCAGGGGAAAATATGTAAAAGAGAACAGAATAACAATAACAGCAAAAAGTAGAAACTGTGCTCACACTCATAACAAGAACAATCAAGAAAAAAAAATGAAACAACAACAAAAAAGAAAAAAGTAGAAAGAAAAAAAATATCTACTTCAAGGCATGTCTCTGTTGTTACTGGTAGACAACATGGGCAGACAGAATCCAGACCCAAGTTGATTAATCCAAGAAAACTAGCTATAGCTTTATGGCAGAGTGGTGGATAATCCTAGAAGCCTGCACTTTTAGTTTCATTGAGGTTCAGGGTGGGTTTTGGTTATGAGACTGGAAAAAGATTTGTTCAGCCTGTAACACTCTGTGCCTCCTGCTGGTTTGAATTCAGCTCCCTGATCTCCTGCTGATTTGAACAACCTGATCTTTGTAGCTGGTAGCCACTAGATGGGGCTTGCAGCTGTTCTGAGTTCCACCCAGTTCAGTTGGCCCATCTCAAGATGGCTATAGGCCAGTTGCCCTCTCTTGGAGGATGTCTAAACCTGAATAATTCACTAGCCACTGCAGTTTGCTCTTTCCATGGCTCTGGTCCGCTGGTGCATTTCTCCTTGAGGCCCTCTGGGGTTGCCGGTATTCATGGGGTATATGTAGGTTTGGTCTGCCCCTCCCACACAGTGAGTCTTGGCTCAGAGAGAAAGCACTGCCTGTTACTTCCTTCTTCATTGAAATCTCTGTATTTGCTCCCCCTGTGGACTTCAGTCCTCACTTCAGATCCTTCCTGGGTCTCATGGACCCACTTCCTTCCTTGTGGTCTCTCAATGTTGCTGTATTCCAGTGTCTGCGAACCAAATGTTGAAGAGGTTCTTTCTCTACTGCTCACCACTCTGTTATCTTCATTGAAGTCCCTGTAGGGTGGTTTGTAAATTGTAGTGTAGTAATTGGAAATAAGTTTTTATCAGAAAATGGAGAAAGAAGAGGTTGGGTGTAAAGATTAGGTGGTTGGACTATTTTCTTTTATGCTAAATTATTCAAATTTTAACTTGTACATTACCCTCTTTTGCCATATAGTTGTTAACCTTTGCACTTTATTTTGTATTGTATGGATATTAGGGAAATTATTCTGCACTATATCAGGAAAACATAGTAAAGGCTCTAATGAAGAAACCACAGTATAAATTCTTTTAGTGATAGATTAAACAGAATTTGTTTCATATTGATCAATTTCCAAAATCCAGCAAAGGATGATGGATGATGTGGACTTGCAAAGTGTCCACGGCCAGGGAGAAAAGCCTGAAAAAGCAAGTGAGCAGGCGATTAAAACGAAATGCCCTAAGTGTTATGGCAGTATGCTATACAGGGTAGATACCAGGAACGATAAGAGAAATGGAACCTCTTAGAGGAGATGATATTTGAACTGCATTTCAAAGGCCCAGCAAAATAGGAAGTAAAAAGATGTAATAAACAGAAGACATGTAAAGAAGTAAAATAAAAAGGAGGATTTTTAAAAGTATCCTGGGCTACTACTTGGACAAACCAAGGGTTTTGCCAGTGAGCTCTGTTCTTACTATTTTGCCTCATTGTCTTACAAGAATGCTTATCCTGTCAGATCTATCAGTGGTCCTGGTTTACAAAACAACTCACAAGACACATAAGGTCCTCTGTGTTATACTCTTTTCAGGTCTTTATAGCAACCAACTTTCTTTCTATTATTGCTTCTCTCTCTCTCTCTCTCTCTCTCTCTCTCTCTCTCTCTGTAGTTTCTATTTCTTCACTGAATTCTTATCATTTCATTAAATTCAAATAGGTTTTCTAGTACTTTAGTGAGCATAGTTGGAACAGCTACGTGCATTATAGCTTCGAAAGCATCTGAATCATCTCAAGCTTGGCATTTTCTCTTAAGAATGTATCACATTTCATTTTTCCTATTTTAGTGTTAATGGTACTAAATACAACCCTTATGGTTCCTAAATTGTGTTGACTCCAGGACTTGCCATAAGTCTTTGGAGAATGTTGAATTTTCTCTTTAGCAAACCCTCAACTTAGAGGGACAGAAAATCCTTTGTTAGGGACTAGAAGCCATTTGGAACACTGAATGAGAAACCATGGTGCTCATGTGGTTAGCTAGGGCATGGACAGAGAAATTTAATTCTGACTATACTCCAAATGCTCTAAAGAAACAATGACACCAAAAACTGCCAACTGAGAGACTGCTGTTGGAGTAGCAGCATCTCCTAGAAAAAAATAACATTTTGGCAAATAACAATATATAGTATTTTAAGAACTGTTATTGGAATGGTGGGAAGTTTTCAGGGAACCAAAGTCCCTTATGGGTACATTTGGTGACAAAGGCAAATGTAATCCAATTTGTAACTGTTATCATTAATTACTAAAACATATAAGCTGATCATTCCTTCTGATACTTGGTTATGTGACAATTATGTAACTTTATTTTATATTAATTCCATTTCCCCTTCTAAATAGTAATTATTAATAATTTCACTATTATGAAATTGTGAAATTATGAAATCTTATTTCAAATTGTCTTAATAAATTCTTACTTCAGGTGAATCACAGAGAGGACATTTATTTGGCCAACTCAGATTCATCTCTTTTGGTATACTTTATTGATCTATGCTACATCGTCCCTAGAAATTAAATAATTGTAAAATTTTGGAAAATATTTCAATTTTCTAAAGTTGAAGAATCAGAGGCAATGCATAGGAATCATCTTGTTTAACCTAAGACATAAACTTTCCCAAGATTGCATTCAATATATCCACTTGTTACTGAAGAGTATAAACCAAGGATCTCCTCGTCTACACAGCTTCTCATCAGCGTTCCTTCGAGTAGAGACGCCCTTCCTTGGTTTATCCCCAGGACCTCGTAAGTAGCACTTACAACATATAAGGATGACACTCTATTACAGTAATTCCATTACATGATTTTTTTACTATTTAACTACTTTGGGAGGAATAACCTATGTAATTATCTTTTCTTTCATGCCTAGCATAATGCTTGGTAACTAGGAGGTACTTGATAAATGAATATTCATTTTAAGACTTCAGATGTAGTATTGATTATAACAAGATGACATGTCAAATAGAAGAAGGCAAGAATCCATGAGTTGGAAAATTTTGTCTTCTTTCTTTCTTCTAGTATAAACAATAATAAATTTTATTTCTGATATTCCTGAAGTGATTGTGTCCTATGAAAAATTAGGACAAATTTTTCAGATGAGTGAATAGTGATCTACATGTGTATTTTCTATTTAAATGCAGGGTTCAGTTAGATCTGAGGGTATATAAACCTTTGACTATAGAAAAGGAATAAATATTTCTTAACTCATTTTTTTTTTTTTTAGAAATTGAGGGAAAGAATGAGAAAGTTTAAAGGGCAGAGATACATAATGGCTTATTTTCTTGGAAACTTCAGCAAGCATGAGGAAATTGTATTGTATCTTCTTGGTTATATTCTGTGAATAAAATCTCAATTTGGAGACAAAGGTAAGATTCTAAAACTCTAAAACAGATTCTGCTATATATTATGCCGCTGTGTATCTGTACTCTCCACAGCTATTACGAACAGGGAGATGAATCTGTGCCTTATTTTGGAGGAGTTTCTACTCTATAAGAAGCAAAGGCACATGAAAGGATTGGAAAACTGCTATGCTTGGGCCACAGTAGGACTGGGGACAGCCAGACCCAAGCCTCTCCCTGTGAGTCAGTGCCACTTGTGGACTCAGGGGAGAGAAAACAAGGCCACATCAGGAAACAAGCACTGTCTCAGAACCAGCATCATGCGCAGGCTGCCACAGGACTGGGGCATTCCGGCATGTGGGCTGGCAGGCAAGAAGTACCAACCTCTCCACCCACCCTCCATAAGCAACTGGCTGATCCAAAGAAACACACGCTGTGATGATAGCTATGGAGGTGAAATGCAATTAGATGCCTGTGGTGCTTTGGTATTTCACTGAAGTTGCAGGTCTAGGGCCAGTGGTCTGATCACAAGTTCAGAGGATAGTGGTACACAGTGTGACATCTAGGGTGGATCTCCTTCTAAGGGTTATAGCCCTTGTTGATTTCCTATGGTCTTGTTTTGAAGTCTTATATCATTTCCATTGTTTTGTTGGGTTGGGTTTTCTTTTCTTTTGTTTTGTTTATGTTAAATCTGATGGCATGAGCAGCTATTTCAAAGATAGAAAGATATGATAGCAATTTTGTATTTGATATTGGCTTGTTTGAAGTCCTTTATTGCATTCATTGTTTTGTTTTATTGTTTCTATTCTATTCTGTTCTGTTTGATTTTTATTATATCCAAAGATATCTACAGCTATTTTAATGATAAAAAAAGGCATTATGGTAACTGTTGTTGATTTCATAATGTTTTGAAGTCCTGTGTCACTTATTCTGGTTTATTTTGATTGACTTTATTGGGTTTTATTCTCTTTAAAATAAAAAAGTATAAAAATTGGAAAACTGCAAAAGACTCTGTAAATCGGAAATCAATGAACCAAAAGTTTCTAATGAATTTATCAAGGAGAAAAAAAATCCTTCATTTCTACTGTCCTTATAAAAGTGAAATCCCTGAGAGGTTTGTACCTCGTCAGTGTATGTGGGGGCGTAGTTAGCCTGTGGCTGTGGTCTGCCCTGCCTCGCCCATGGTGAAGGCCAGGGGTTGCCGCAGGTCCTGGTCTCTAGCAGGCTCTGTGCCCTCCAATCCACTGCTCAGTATACTTTTCCTGTAGCAGCGTTCATCTTCTTCATTTGCATGTTTGACATACACTCGCTCTCTCCCCTTCCCTCCCTTCTCCTCATCTCTCTTCACTTTGCTCAACTAAATCATCACATTGCTTGAGTTCTTACCATCTCCTGACTTAATGAGGTACATTGCATTGCTCTTGTGGCATAAACAACATGATTAACATACTGCAGCAGATGTGGTAGGGAGAATACCATTTCTAAGGCTGTTGGAAGACATTGGAAATCTCCCAAAGAATTATTTAATAAATTCAACTGCTTAGGAAGCTAAGAATGAGATTTATTACTGATGTATTCATTCAGCACAAGAAACTAACAGAAAGAAGATCATTTGATAAGACAAAATGGAGGCAGAAAGAAAAGGATTTCAAGATATAATTCTAAAATGTGCTTATAGATAGTCTGAAGAACATCTGGGTAGCATGTAGTAGAGAGCAAACTATAAAATTGTCAAATAAAAAATAGAAAAATAAAAACAACTTTTCAAATAGCTTCCATGCTATTGGCAAGAGGATCAATGTAATCAACACAGAAAACTGCAGAGATCATTCTTATATAAATAATACTGATATTTGGGGGTGTTTCTAAAGTTCCAAAAACAAGGGCTGTCTTAATAAGCAGTGATGATAAAGAGAACCCTTAGTTTTCTTTAAATTCTGCTTTTAGCAAATTTGGCTCTGTGTCCTTGTGGCCAAGTATACAATACAGTATATTTGCCAGTCTGTCTTTGGTATATTTATAAAAATTTCATTTATCTGCACTTTTCCTCTCCAATGATTTACTTACTTTTATGTAGAGAGGGAGGAGAGGTAAATGTAGTTACTTTCTGTCTTCATTTTTGCTTTTCTTTTGAGACAAGGTCTTATATACAGTCCATGCTGACTTTGAACCTGTGATTGTCCTGCCTCAGCTTCTCAGAGGCCAGCCATATGGGAGTTCATGACAAGACAGTTTCACTTTGATTTTTTTTTAAATGAAAGTTTAGATGAGATGTGAATTATTAGATAAAATTAAATTTTGGAGTCTGTGATTTTAGTAAGTAGAAAATCAATTCTACCACCTTTTTTATAGTGGTACTTTTGAAATTTAACATTTAAAGTTAATTATTGTAATGATCATGAAAATAGTTTAAATAATGTTTACTATTTTGCCAGAAAATTCCATCTGTAATAAAATGTTGAACTATTCTTCTTAACATTTTATGTATAGGTTTGAACACCTTTAAAAAATTTTTCATTTTCTGCTATTGTTAATCATATTAGTTATCAGATGTCCATGATGGTTACTTCTCAAGCCAAATGAGTAACATAATTAAAGTCTATGTGGCTAGGTTGACTGTCACCTAGAACATATTGCTCTGCTTAGTTGACAGTCCAGTCGTTTTCTTTTTGTCTTCCAAGCATGAGAAATGACATGCAACCACAAATAGACATACCTGGACCATTTTTGCTTTCCACATCTTAAAAACACCATTTTTGAGTCAAAGGTGATGGCACATATCTATAATTCCAGCACTCAGGAGATCCAGGCAGGAGGATTTCAGGGTTTGGGTCTGGTTTGGTCTACATAATGAGTTAAAATTTAGCCTGGGCTGCATAGTAAAACTCCCTTAAAAAAAGTTTTCTTTGGCTACCCACTGCATCACTTACCTGAAAAATTAAATAAATAAACTTTATAAAATTACAATGGTCTGAAATTTGTCTCATTTGGTCAAAGCCCTTCACACCCTGATACACTTCATATATAGGCCTGGCTCAGTACACAATATGCTCTTAATAGAGACTCAAGAAGGCTTACAAACATGCCTAGAAATTATACTACACTATGTAGATGTCAGACAGGCCAGTTAAGAACAGCTCTATGTGGTAGAAGGCACAATACTTAAGAAAATAGAAAGAATCTCCTTCTTGAAATAATAAACTCAGTTTCTATGGGCTGATGTCAGAACTTCCACCCTGTTTGGAGGGGTCCATTCAACCTGTGTAGGTCCTCTGCAGAGTGAAACAGGACATCTTTGAATTGTAGTAGCTGTATACACATAGCCCAGGCTTACTGAGAGATGTAAAGAACAATGTGATTCACTGACAGCCAAAGTGCTTTATTCTAAGCAACCCTGTGTTATATCAGGGAGAATTTCTGCTGGCCTGGAACTCTTATCTCTTCCCCAATACATATTATACACATCACATCCAAATTGCTGGTCTAGGGACAATTACTGTCACTCACAAAATAAGAAAGAAAAATAAAAAAGAAAAAGGTAAAAAGGAAAATATACACAAAATGAATCACAAGATCTATACAATAAAACAATGAAAAAGAAAGGAACAGGGGAGTGAATAACAGATGAGCATTCACCAAAAAAATATTACTAAAGAGTGTCTAAAAATTGAGATCAAGCATATTGCTTTGACTTAAAAAATATAAATCATATATATATATATATATACACATATAATCTTTTTTTTCAAATATGAGTTCAGAGTGGTAGTTTGGGAGATATAATGACAAGCAGAGGAGATAAACTGAAGCAGCTACCATTCAGGAATGAGGGAAAGGAACAAAATATAACATTCTAGTTAAAAAGAGTATTTTGTAAGTAGCACAAGAATGGCCAGGCACTGCTGAAAATGTCCTGAACAAGTAAATGGGGACCAGAGGAACAGGACTGAGGGATTTGAAAGTAGAGAGGCAGTGGCACAAAGATAATTCAATGCAAGTGTGATAGGGGACTTTGAATGACAAAGTAAAAATCAAAGAAATACTTTAAGCTGTATGTATTTTATGTTGTTGCATAAAAATCTGCACAAATGTATCAGCTTAAAACAACATGTATCTATTGCTTCATTGTTTCTGTAATTTGGAAATCCAATACACTTTAGTCAGGTTTTCTGATTTGTGTTTCCAAAGGCTGAAATGAAAGAGGTGATCAACTGTTATCTGAAATACCTGCCAAGAAACTTTGTGATCACAGCATTCTGGAACGCTGAAGAAGGAGTATTGCAAGTTTGAACTTAGCCTGGCAACTTAGTGAGACCTTGTCTCAAAATAAAAAAATGAAAAAGGGGCTGGGGCTTTAGCTCAGTGCCAAGGCTCTGAGTTCAATTCCCAGTACAGAGTGGGGAAAAAGGGATCTTTTTCTGAGTTTTTATTCAGATTATTGGTGAAATTCAGCATTTGCTCTTGTAGGTCTGAGGTTCTTGCTTTCTACTATTAGATGTGGGCTGTTCTCTCGGAGGCTTCCCTTGTTGCTCATCATGGGGGTCTTCCCTTTATTCAAAGGCAATGACATCCCAAAGAATTCTTCTTGTACACCTAATCTGTCTGACTTCAGTGATCAACCTGAGAAGACCCTGCTTTTACGAGAGCTCATGTGGTTGGATTTGGCTCACACAGATAAATCCCTCATGCCACATCATCATGAAAAGATAACTTACAATCACAAGTTCTGGAGGTGACAGTATGCAATATTTGGGATTATTTTTAGAATCCTACCTTGTTGGGAGCTGTTGAAGTTGAATACATGTGCAGGGCTGCAGCATGGCTGGGACGTGGCCAAACTGGGTACAAAGAGATGCCCCAAAGGGCAAGATAGGCCACAGCTGAGGACACCTGGCTCCAACTCCAATTAAGGTAGAGATTGTAGCTGCAGGCATTTCACTCCTGTAGTGAAAGTTACCTGGAGAAGTTCTTCAAAGATAGTTCTAAATTAACACTCTGTTACTTGGAAAAGTCTTTGAACCACTCCCAACATCCTGCTCAGGTTTCCTGCATTTTCCACTCTAACCCCTTCTTTGTTAGAAAACTAAATAAATATATGGGCTGCCCAGAGATATTTCTTGTTTTAGCCCCCAGAGTCTTGAACTCTGCAAGAGGGTTTTGATCCTCTGAGAGCCCTAAAAATCATACCACTTCTCTCATTTATTTAAGCCTTCACCATACACTTGTTTGGGACCTTGGCCAGGTCCCCAGTACTGCCCATACGAAAACATAACTATAGAAATGTCCTTCAAAGCAAAGGAAAAAGTAAATCTACAGTACAGTAGTTTGAAAGGACACGTTGTTCTCAGTGATAAAAATTGATCCATCTAAAAAAAGCACAAACTTTCTGACTGAATCAAACTTCTTCACAGTGACATATACAAGATATGTGAAGCACAAGATCTATAAAAAAATACTATAAGGAAAAAGAAACAGAGACAACAAGACTAGATGAAGAACATTTACCAGGAAAATATTACTATGGAGTGTCTAAAATTGACAACAAATATATTGCTTTGACTTAAATAAATAAACATGAATCTTTTTTCAAGTATGAGGTAAGAGTAATAGTTTGGGAACATAAAGGAAACATAATGACAACCAGAAAAGGCAAACAGAAGCAGCTACCATTAAATCCCAGCATAGTCAGATATTCTCTGTAACCTCAAGGACAGAAAATACAAACACATAAATGTCTATTGTGTTTGTTTATATACACAAAACTTACACACACTAGACTCAAAAAATTGTTGTTGAAGCATAAACTCCATAGATGAATATTTAAAAATATGCCACAGAACAGGTCATGTATTTTCAATTGAATTTCCTTGAATGAATAATTAGAAAGAAGACTTCTGCTACTCAAGTAATGAATACAGATCTCCAAAACAGGTCTTGCATTCACATGCTAACTGCTAAAAGTAGTGTTCCTCAAATATCAATGACAACATAGAAAAGTGTCTTTATTGCTTGGCCACTGTTCCTATTGTTACAAGGATGCCAGCTCATTACATGTCATAGCTCTAGTAGAAAGGTAAAAACCGTGGGCATCTTGGTCAATGCCTAGACTAAGAAGTGGTATGCATTTCATTCATTAGAACTGAAACAGAGGAGCCCAACTTAACATAAGAAGATGCCACAAGACATGATCTTCCTGTTTGTTTGGGAAAACCAAATGGAATTGATGACTATTAAGTACCAACATTGGATTCCAGGATCTTATTTCCTATCACAATATATCTGTTGCACTTTTCTGCAAAAAGGATACACTGTTCCCAATGGAGGACAATACCCGAATCTATCCAACCACTGCACTGAGTTCAAAGACAATGGAATGCACATTCTTCTCATTATGTTCAGGTATGGTTTCTTGTTGGTCTAAATAAAAGTAAGTAGAATAAATGGTATGTAAATAAAATAAGTAAGTTTTTAAAAATTAAGCAAAAAAGCATCTAAATGAATAAAAAATTCTCTCTTCACCTATACATTGCATATATAGTGATGGACTGATCTTATCATGGCCAACGTTAAGGTATGGTGTATGGAAGAAACTCTTGGCCTGAGTATGAAGTCTTGACCTAAGTGTACCTTAAAGTTGATTCAGTGATCCTCAGTTCCTTATAAGCATACTCAAGATGGAAGTCCTTATCAGTAGACAAGTCATCCATTCTTGTTTCCCAGACTCATGGAATAAAAACTATGACATTAGGGGAAATACATGAGAGCCCTGAAATAACCAGTACCCTGAGTGGAAATCCCAGCACCTGAATAAATGGTACCATGAAGGCAAACTAAGGCACTAGCTTGGGAGGATATTCTGCAGATTTGGAGAAAGTCTTTTAAGGATATAGTTTTTACATTGAAACAATAGCCAGTATGTATTGTTTTTCTGGTTATCTAAATATTGTTTGCCTGACTATGGATCATCAAGTGACTGTGAGTTCAGAATTGCTGATCTCATTCTGAGTAGATTAGGCTGAGAAGGTTACAAGAGAAGATGGGCAGAGCAGCAACCCACCACATAATAGAAGAGATGTGTGTAGCACTGAGCCCGGGCAAGTACAGAGAGCATACAGAAGAAACAGACTCACGCATCCTGGGGTCCCAGGGCACCTGCCTTTGGGGCACCTATACAGTTCACATTTCTATCTTTCTCTTGAGGAAAAGTATCATCCCTTGAGGACATAAGTCATCCATCCAGTAGTGGTAAATTTATGACATCAAGCCCTATTCACACTGGAAGTGTGATACAAACTCTCAAGAATACCAACTAGCTATTCAGTGTCAGGTTAGTATGCCAGAGTTCTTCTGCCTTGGTGTGTATATAAGAAGTAGTAATTTAGTCTAATTGTGTGTCAGGTTGGTCACAGTGTTTTGTTCATCACCACCCTGAGAGCCGAGAGAATGTGTGATTTCTTGTCATGGCATTCTACAAAACACTGCCTCAGACAAGAAACCCACTTTATAGAGAAGAAGGTGTAACAATGATACATGATCATAATAACCACTAGTTTGATCATGTAAATGTACAGTAGAAGCCTGTAAACTGTCAGCCTGCTGGAATAGTGAGTAGGATCATGTTGGCTCAGCTGAAGCATCATCATATCCATGTTACCTGTGACTTTCAGCACTGTCTTTCAAAGACATGGTTGTATACAAGGTATGATAGTGGTCAGAATATACAATGAATATTTAAATGTAAAAATTACTACAGTGGAGACACATTGCCGTTAGTCCCTCTTAAAATATTCCCTCTTGCTTTCAGCACACTTATCCCATCTTTCTTGCTACTTTCTGAAGCAATTCAGGAAATCCCCTTGAGTGTCTTTATGAGGTGTGATAAAAATATGGTAAATGCAGTTGCAAAATGCCAGCCAAGGGAAAAAAAGGTGTGCAAACATTGCAGTGTCTTCATCCGGCTTGTTCACTGCCACTTGGATCTGCCTCTGTGTGACTTGTGGCTTTTCCTTAAAGTCAAAGTGACAATAAAAGGTAAATATTTTTAATCAGTTCAGGACATCAAGAGAGTCTCAACAGCACCATTAAAGACACTCATGAAGGAAGACTTCCAGAACTTCTCCAGAAAGTGGCAAGAATGATGGGATGGGTATGTCTGAGTTGAAGGGGATTCATTGTAATATGTCTTTCATGTATACATTTAAAAAACTTAATCATAGTTTTTTTTTATCACACTTTCTGTGGTGACTGCCATATGGATATTATATGGGGCCCTATGTCTGATAGTTTGAATACATTGGCCAGGTCCCAAAAGATGAAAGTAAGAGCAGGTCATCTCATTCAGTGGCCTTTATAATGACTTTGTGCTTCATATTTCCTAACCTTACCCTCTTCTAGTCCTTATTCCTTCAAGGATTTCTTCCAATAGAGACAAAGCAAACACTTTAGTCAACCAAAAGCTCCAACTGCTATGTGGTCATTTTTGGGCCCTCATGTTGGTAAACCAAAGAGCAGAAAAAGCACCCCGGTTATCAGGAAGAGATCAAGTTACCTCTAATCATGGCTGCAGGGTGAAGAATGTCTGGAACTCAGGCCTCACTGAAACTTATCTTGGCTGCTTCCATATTTGGTTGAAAGCACGCATGGTTGCAGCAACCCTCACCTGCTGTGGAGGTCAGGCTGCTGCAAAGGGCAAGCAACTGTGATTGGAGGGGGTACAGGCTGGAGAAAAAGGAGGACAGGAGCCCAGTGTGAAAACATGGGCTGCAGTTTCACATACTAAGTCTTTGGGACACTTTTTGATTACCTACTTTTGTTTTTGTTTTAGAAATCATGATAAGCTGTCTTTGAACAAGCAAGTACAGAGATAGAGCAGGTTGAGGGGAATTGATGAATTAATGGTGATATCTTCCTGTGACACAAGCTCTAAGGTATGCCTCAGGTCACTTTCAATTGCCAGTATCTTTGTCTGTGTGCCAGAAGCTTTGCTAGACTTTCTCCAGAGAGAAAAGTGTGTTTCTCCTGTGCAATGCAATAAGCCAGGCAGCACTCTGTGCCCATCACACGACTCATGATCAGGAACGGGAGGGTGTCTATGGACCGCTCCACTATCCCACATCTCTCCCTTTGTGTGGCATGTTAGTCAGGGATGTTTAGGGAAATGGGATGATGATGATGATGATGATGATGATGATGATGATGATGATGATGATGATGTGTGTGTGTGTGTGAAGGAGGGAGAGAGAGAGAGAAAGACAGACAGACAGATGGAGGATGGGGAGGGGGAGAGAGGGAGGAAAGAGGAGGCCAGAGAGACTTAGATTTAGGAACTGGTTCTTACAATTGTAGGGGATAACAAGTATAAAATTTCACAGGCAGAGGAGCAGGGGGACATTCAGGTACCAAATGACGTTGCAGTCTAAGGTCTGCAACCTGAGATAGCCCAGAAGACTGAAAATTCAGACAGGATTTCTGTCAGATGGTCTTGAGCTAGGATCCCTCTTTTGGGGGAACCTCAGGCTTTGCTCTCAAGGCCTTCATCTGTGTGGCCAAGGCCCCCCTGCATTGTAGAGGACAGGCTACTTTAAATCTATCAATTATAAATGTTAAGCAGAGCTAAAAAGTACATTTGCTGCAGCATCTAGACTAGTGTTCAATAAGCAAGCAGCTTGATGCCACCGTGTAACCAAAGTAACACACAAAATTAGCCACAGCTCAGGGCTTGTGTTTTACACTGTTTCACAGCAGTTTCTTAAGAGATTTAGCAGTAGTCACTTTATTGACTTTATTGGTTTTCTTGTCTTCCCTTTATATACCTCTCTAATTATAGCATTTTCCACATATCTGAATGAGACTATGTGCATTTGAGTCTTGGAAGATTAATTACTATTCAGTTCTCAAATATTTATGGTTGTGAAACCTTCTGTATATTAGATTAATAGGTGAATTATATAATTTATTGGATGAATCCCACAAACTGTCATGTTTCCAATATTACAGTCAGCATCATTTGATAGCAATTGCAGAATCTCTTGGGCCTGGGACTAGGGGATGCTGGCTGGTCTTCATAACCGGAGAAGGGGGGGAGGAGCATGTGGAGAATCACACACTTGAGCCATCTGAGCTCTCTGTATCCCTCTCATGAGCCTGGGCAGGAAGTTTAAAAGCTGGCAGAAAGTTTGCTGTGAATTTTGAAGGAGCCTCGGCAGCAAACTGGCCCAGGCACAGTGGCACTCCCAGCAATCCCCTGGCATCGCAGGGATGGTGCTGACAGGCTGCTGCAGGCTGTGCGGAGGCTGTCTTGAGACAAGCAACAAATCCTTGATTTGTCTTGCTTTCTTGTAGAGGGAAGACAGGCTGGGGCAGCACTACTGCATTTCAATTTTCTTTTGTTTCGTCTTGAAACTAGAAGGCTGAAGGTGTGTTACAGAAAGAGATGGTGAAGGGAGATGGCCTATAAACTAACCAGCTGATGTTAAAATTATTTTTACTACTTCATGTGCCTCCCTACAGGGAAAGGAGAAGTGAGGTTGTATGAAATTCAAGTTAAAAGATAAGGGAATTAATGAAGTTTGACTTTTCCCCTCTCGTATTCTAATTTCATAGCCATTGCCCAGAGGTTTTAAGTTTTATTAATCATGCAAAATGAAATATGCATTTATATGCCTGTATGTAGAAAGATGTATATATTAGTTAGCTTTCTGTCACTATGACAAAATACCTGAGAATAGCACTTAAAGGAAAATAGGTTTATTTTGGCTCATGGTGTCAGAGGCTTCAGTGCGTGGTTGGGTAGCATCATGGTATCAAAGTGTGTGGAGCAGAGATTCTCATCTCATAGCATCCAAGAAGCAGAGAGGGTGAGAAAACCTGAGAAGATGCAAGACACAAAATATGGTCCCCAGCATCATTCTTCCATGACCTACTTCTTCAACTGAACCCTGCTCCCTGATAGTCCAGTCAGTTATAAACTTGCTAGTACGTTGATCCATTTAGGAGGCTGGCATGCTCACAATCTCATCACTTTCCAAAAGTCTGTCACATGGTCTTTGGGGGACTTTGTAGATCCAAACAATAATAATAACCAATGCTAATTTAAATCTAATTAAACACCTCACAATGTGCTAAAGACCTTATAGCTTTTGACTCAGTAAAGCTTTTCAATAGTCCCATGACATATATAGTATTTTATAAAAGAGACTACCAAGATTCAGAGAGACTAAGTACATTTGTACATACCCAGTAATTGGAATAGACATATGTGAGCTCAGATTGTCCTCTTAAGCTCTTAATTAATCATGAGATTATACATCTATGGATGAGAGTATTATATAGTCACTGGTATAACACTGGCTGGAGAGAAACAATAAATTATACAATACACATGACTTCTTAGCTGTGTGTTGCTCAGCCACTAGAAACTGTTCAGTTCTCATGGCAAGAGTTTCTCTTTGAGGATAGATTTAGTCTTAGCCTCATGAAAGACTGTAGTCCCCTGACAGTAATTTGCAGTAAATCTAGTAGTCAAAAAATGTCAGAACTTTTTAGACCAAAGCTCTCCTTTCTCAAGCACAAGAGCACAAATTTCAATGGCATTATGTGGTTGATATTTTGCATCTTTCAGAAGGATTCACTCCTCTGCAGTTATTCTAGTGCAAAGGATAATTCAGGACAAAGGAAAATGAGGACAGTTGAACAATTTTCCCCCAAACACCCATAGTGAGCCCTTTATAATTAGACACTACTGTTTCTGTCAGCTGTAACCAGGTCAAATTAAATATTTTAAATGTTGTATTGTCTGCGATCCTTTCTCTCCTGCTATCTGTGTGCATACAAATTATTGTCAGTCTGATTCATTTGGCTCTATTATTTCTGCTTGCAGACATACATCCACTCAGAAACTGGAGTCTCAATTGTTATAACAAAGAAACATCAAAATAATAGTAGCTTTGGCTAAAGATACTGACATGAAGAAATACTGTTCTATTGAGTGTTCTGTGTATCAAAGGCCACGACCAAACTGAGCCATTTTTAGGACACCTGGAGTGTCTTCTGGCCTCTAGACATGTCCCTCAGTCTGTCATAGCCCAGAAAACACAGGCTGGTTATTTGGCTTTTGTCATCGTTTTATGCACATCTGCTTTGGTATCTCTGAGACAGAGACTACAGTGGGTGTGGGAGTGAATGTCAGGTTGTTAATGATTTTGTTTCAGCCTACATCAAAAGATGTTTTCCAAGTGCAAATAGCTGCCAACCATTTTCTTGGGTGTAATCAGAATAAGTGTACTTTTTTCCATGTGAAAATAACTAAGAGAGACCACTCCTGTTTTGTACCATATGGCTCATTACACATTGTGCAAGGAAAGTCAGAGAAATTGTTGCATAGGCCACAAGTTAAACAAATAACCAGATATTTAGGAGTAGAATCACTGGCTGGGACAAAAAGTTATTTTGGTCTGATCCTTTCCTGAATCAGGGTAATGTAAATCATTACAAATGTCAGGGGTCCCACAATGCTTTCCGTTGTTCATGAAGTCACTTTGCACTGCACTCAACTCATACTCATGAAAAAGTAAGTTTTCACTTTGAAATAATTTCAGACTTTCAAAAAAGCTAGAAGAACTATATGAAGCTCTTTGCATATGTTTTTTCTGATTCACTGCTTGTTCGTATTTTGTCATCTTTGTTGCATCTGTCTCTGCCTGTCCCCCGCTGCCATGTTTGTGGGTGTGTTGGGTACATGTGCATGCTTCTTTTTTAGCATTTTTATCAATACATACTTCTTATACATATTGATTACATTTATCATAGGGAATTATTACTTGTGTACCATATAACTTGATTCTTCCCCCCTTTCTTCCCCTCCCTTCAACCCATTTCCCTATTTACAAAAGGGTTCTTCCCCTCCCTATTTGTTTTTAACTGTTCCTTCTATTCTCTTTTCTTTCCTTTCCCCTGTTTTCCCTCTCTTCTCCCCACTACCTTGTTCCCCCTCCCATTTGAACAAGTTCTCTCTGCTTCCCAGTCTCCACCCTCTATTATGTTTACCCTTGAATTTCTCACACAAGAGAAACATTGTGATAATTAAATTTATGTGTCTGATTTAAGATTATGGTCTCAAGGAGTTTACCATTCATTATGGCAGAGTAGTTCTTCATTGTATAAAAATACCACATTTTTTTTTCCATTTGTCTGTTGATGGACATATAGGCTGTTTCTAAGACCTGACTATTTTAAATGGTGCACTATAAACTTGGGTATGTGTATATCACTGTGGTATGATAATGTTAACTTGCTCAGGAAGATACCTGTAGGGGAACAGCTATGTTAAATGAAACCTCTAATTTTAGTTTTTTGAAGAATCTCCAAACTGATTTTCATAGTAGTTGTACCAGTTTACACTCCCACCAGCAATGGAGAAGTTTCCTCTCCCCCAAAGCCTTGCCAAAGTTGTTATTGGTTAATTTCCTGATGACAGCCATTCTTTCTGGAGTGAAGTTGGACTTTCAGTATTATCTTAATTTGAATGTCTTGAATGAGCAGTGATGTTGGAATTTTCCATAGGCTAATTTGTTTTGTGTACTTCTTCATCTGAGAAATATCTCTTCATTTCAAATGCCCCTTTTTGGATTGGGTCTTTAAATGTGAGGGTCAAAAATTTTTTTTGAGTTCTTTATATATTCTAGAAGCTAGTCCTTTTTATTCCTCAGGGGTAACAATGGGCATTGGGCATTGTCATCCCCAAATCAATCCCCTAGCACACAAGACATCTGCGTTCAATTGTCCAAACAATACCGGCACAGAACTCAGAAAAATCTGTAATATAACTATCTTAACTATTTTTAGATACATATAAATATACATATACACATGTATACATATGTTATTTCAGCTTCTCACACTAATGAGACAATACAGTGTTTACACATGTGTCTTTTTTATCTCACTAATGAGTATGGTCTCAAGTTGTATCCATTTACCTATACAGTCTCCAGTTTATATGTATTTGTGGCTGAGTAGTTGTATAACATACCATTGTATAAAAAAATCACATCTATTTTTATCCATTCCTCAGTCAGTGGGTGTTTAGATTATTTCCAAGATCTGATTACTACAAATTGTGCAGTTGTAAATGTGGGTGCTTGTATATCACTATGGTATGATGTTTTTAATCCTTTTGGGAAGATATTATTTTCTCAGTCTTAATTGTATTAATTTTTGCCCTGATCTTTTATAATTTGCTCCCTGTACAAGCTTTAGGTTTAACATGCTTTCCTTTTTCTAGAAGCTTGAGGTTTAACCAGTTATTATTTGAGTTCTCTCTGTTTTTCCCATATAGGAATTCATCACTATAAATTTCCCTAGTAAGATTGATTTGAATGCATCCTATAAGTTCCAGATATTGTGCTGGAATTATTGTTTCACTGTAGAAGCTGTCTTATTGTTCTTTAATTAATTCTGTGACCCATTGATTGTTCAGGAGGGTGTGGTTTAGTTTCTATGTGTTTATGAAGTTTTTGTGGTTTCTTTTGCCATTGATTTCCAAATTCATTGCACAATGATCTGATAATATGCATAGAATAATTTCATTTCCCTTGCATTTACTTAAGCATGTTATCTGAGGTAATATATGGTCTATTTTGGAGAAAGTCCCATGAGCAGCTGAGAAAAATATGTATTCTTTTATCATTGGGTGGAGCACCCTGTAGATACCTACTAAGTCCATTTGTTCAAAAATTTGGTTGGTTCAGCTCTGATTTTGTTGATGAGTTTTTATTTAGTCAATCTGTCTGCCTTTGAGAGTGGCATATTTAGTCCTCATTACAATTGTATTAGTGCTTATCTGCTTTTGAGAACATTTACTTTGATGGTTATAGTATCCTTGTCATATTATTTTTCTTTTGCTTCTCTTTATTTTCTTTCTGTTTAATTGATTGCCTTGCCTGCTGGATTCATTCTACTGGCTTCTTGGAATTGTCATCATCATTGTAGTTTTTTTAGAATACCCTTCAGAACTTTTTGTGGTGCTGGTTTAATGGCCATGAATTTCTTCAGGTGTTCTTTATCAAGGAAGTGTCTTATTTCTCAATCAATCTTGGAAGATAATTTTGTAGGATATGTCAATCTGGTTGGAGATTGATTCCATTTAGGGCTTGAAATTCTTCACTCCAAGCTCTCTTTCACTTACAGGTTTGAGTTGAGAGGTCTGCTATGATTCTGATGGGTTTTCCTTTATAGATGATTTGTTTCTTTTCTCTTAACATCTGTTAGTATTCTGCTCTTGTGTTGAAGTTCTGGAATCGTGATTACTCTATGCCTTAGTGTAGTTTTTTTGTTTTTGTTTTTTTTTTTTTTTGTCTCATAATGACTATTTGGTATTCTATGTCACTTACTTGCCTATATCTCAAATTCTTTTTCTATGCTTGGGAAGTTTTCTCCTATTACTTCTGTGAACAGGTTCTTATTCCCTTTGTACTGTCATCTGATTCTTCATTGATTCCTAATTCCAATTTTATAGCAGTCTTCTTTGCATTGCCTAACAGCTGTTGCATTGACTTTTCATGGTCCTTTGCTATTTTTATGAGCTCTTTCATTTGATGATTGCCAAGAACAACCCTGTCTTCTAGATTTGATATTCTATCTTCACATTGGTTGGCTGCCATATTTAATGTTAGTAAGTTTTTACTGAATTCCTGGATTTCTATTTGAATCTGTTTTATGGAATCTCATTCTTGTCTATTTTGGGCATTCATGGTTTCCGTGTCTTTCCTACCTTCCTTTTTTTTTTTTTTAATCTGTGCCTACTCTAGATTCACTAGTCATTTCTTGTGTTATTTTCATTGTCTTTAATTATTTGTTTTGTTTTTGTCAAAAGATTTATTGATCTGTTTTGTTACTTCAGGGCTACTAATTCATAAATTCATCCAGGTGGCTTTTGATTTCTTCCAACTTACTACCCCCTTGATTTGCCTTAGGTGAGTTGGGATTATGAGTTCCTTCTTGCTTGTGTCTTTTCCCATTTTATGTTTTTAAAATTTTTTTTTCTGTGTTGGGGCTTGTAAATTGTTTATGGTAGTTAGTTTTATTACTTGTATCAAGATCTTTTTAGGAAATGACCACTTTTCAGACATGTCTTCTAACCCTTGCTGGATTTTGATTTTTCAGTCTGTCCCAGGTTCCTGCCTCTTCAATTTTTTATGGATGAAATGTTGCTGCTTGTTTAGACTAGCACTCAGTGCTTTGGCTCTAGACTATTTTATTCTGTATAACCAGATGATCTCATTTTTGGCATACAAGGAAGATCAATTGAGCACAATTACTACGTCACCTTGACTACAGTAGTAAGGTCAGTAATAACAATGACATCAAGTACAAACTAAAAATGACAAATCATGACTGTATAAATTTATCACCTTTATAAGTGCAAGATATAGAGTTATTTAACAAAATCTAAGACAAATCAGAAAATTATATATGGTAAATATCCACTCAATAGAGAGATTTTATCATAAGGGGAGAAAATTTAAAAGGGATAAGAGGAAAAAAATAGAGAAATAAAAAAAGAGATTAGAAGCAAGCCTGAGAGACAAAGGAAGTTAACTTAGCTTTGGGAAACTGGTGAAGAAGGCAGGAGGGAAAAAGGAAAAAAAAAAGACAAGAACAAAACAAAACACTAAAAACAATGTGAACAGTCACAAGGAACAAAAACAAACAATAAAAAAGAAGAAAGGAAGAAGAAGAAAAGAAGAAAAAAAGGAAGAAGAAGAAGAAGAAGGAGAAGAAGAAGAAGCGAAGAAGACAAAGAAAAGGAAAGGAAAAGAAATTTTTCTGTTATTTCAAGCATGTGCTTATTTTCTGGGTCTACAGGTGTGTAGTAGTGTCCAATTCAGGGTGCGACTTTGCTCTTGCTGGTAGACTAAGGAGTCAAAGATAGCTCTGTGCTGCACAACCCCTTTAAGCCTGCAGTAGGATTAGGTAAGGTTGCCAGTTCTGGCTTTCAAATCTGTAGAAGTTCAGGCTGACCCTGACCTGTAGTCATGGGCTTGGAACCTGAGTCGTTTAGTTTATAATGCTCTGGGTATCTCTTACTGACTTGACCATGGCTACCTGAACCTGGATGTCTCCAATAGTTGTCCTCCACCCAATCAATGTTGGTTTTTGACACTGGGAGCGCCAAGATGAAGCCAACTCACAGCTTCTCTGAGATCTGGGTTCAACTGACCTCTCCTTAAAATGGCATCCAACCAAGCGATGTCTCCAGGGAACACTGCAGTCACCCTTTCCTTTTTCTTCACTGAGATCTGCCTCTTCCATTTCTCTGTGGGTTCCCAGTTTCCCTTCAGATCTTTCTTGGGTCCTAGAGATCTGTATCCCTCCTTCTTTTCTTCCCCAAATTGTTATTTTCCACTGTGTGCTCCCTGAATTGTGAAGAGCTTGATTTGCTGTTGCTTACTGCTCCACTATCTTCCCAGAAGTGCTTTGTGCCTTTTTTTCTGAACATTTGAGAATGAGTTACAAATATCATACTTCTTTATTTTCAATTTATAAGAATGCGTATATTTCCTAAGTAGAAAGATATTCACTTATATAGCCACAGCACATTGATCAAAATCAGGAGATTTAGCATTAATATGATAAATGATCTCATCTGAAGACTTTATTAAAAATGGTCAATTGCCATAATGTCATTATGGCACATTTTATGGCTGTGCACATTACTTTTAATTTTTGTTTCTTTGTCTTTCATACTGTTGGTTTTTGATTAGTGCAAACCATTTTTTTCTTTTTTTATTTAAAGAGAAAAAAACATGTAAAGGATAGAGATAATAAAGAATTTCAAAAAAAAGATAAAAAGTAATAAATAAAACTAGTTGATAAATTACATATTGTCCTCTTAGAAATAGTTCTTCAAGTGAAAAAATTAAAGCACACAAAGTAGATATTCAAACAGTGAGACTGTTAATAGCTATGCATGCATGAGTTTCTACATGTATTTCTATCCTTTCTGTATTAGAGGGAAACACAAAACCTAGCAAGACAAAACAAAAAATTTCCTGTAAAAATATGAAACCAAAAAGTCATGTAAAACTACAGTACAAGGTGTTCTACACTGATTACTGTGTTGTTTCTTATTATATTCAATAGAATTATCTATATCATCAGGAATAATTGAATATAGCAGTATAATTGAATATACCAGTACATAACAATAATAGTAAAAATAAAACATTATATTGTAGACAGTATGAAACTTCAAAGGCAGGTAATAATCAAACTAGAGTAGATATTCTAATGAATCTTGTCATCTTCAGTGCAGTTGCCTATACTCTCAGACTTGATACTATCAATCATAACATATTTGAATAAAATCTATCAATACAAAAAGGTGATCTAACAAACCAGATTCGATGAGGATCAGTCATGGTAAAACAGTGTAGGTTATACAGAGCTTTAGATTAAGTTAATAGGAAATTAAGAACGATTACCGTACTATATCCTGTTATTTTCAGGGTAACTATCTGTGCCCTCAAACATAGTACAGGTACAATGACTGGAACAGAATATAATACATTTAAGCAGAGTGGTATGAGTAATGTGGGTTTTAAAACCTGGTACACCATTAACAATATATTTTATCCTTCAGTATTCTCTGTAGGATTGGGTTGGTGGTCACAAATTCCCCCAGTTCCTCTTTGTCATGGAAGCATCTTGTTTCTCGATTAATTTCTAGTGACAGTTTTGCAGGGTACATCAATCTGGGCTGGAGGTTATTTTCTTTCAGGGCTTGGAATACTTTGTTCCAAGCTCTTCTTGATCTGATGGTCTGTGTTGAGAACTCTGCTGTGATCTTCATGGGCTTACCTTTATAGGTAATCTGCTTCTTTTCTCTGATGGCTTTTTTTTTTTAAATTTTATTTAAAGAGAAAAAAAAAGCAAAACAGAAAAAGGGATAGAAACAATACAGAATCTCAGAAAAAAAAAGCAGTAAGAAATCACTAGTTGATAAATTACATACTGTCTTCTTAGACCTAGTTGTTAAAGTTACAAAATTAAAGCATACAAAGTGGGCATTCAAACAGTGAGACTGCAAAGAAGTTTAATGATCCAGTAGCAATTTAGCAACATGGTTATCAATCCTACACATTTAAACATACATGCAGCCATATCCTCTAGAGAACTTTCTTTTCTTCTTTTTACTTTTTAAGTCCATTGTCTTCTTAGTTATATCCTGTTTCAGGGTGCTCAGTACCCCACTGACTTGTTTTGTTGTTGTTATATACTTTTAATCACCTTATATAATTCTGTTGCCTTGTTTTTGAGTTTCTCCTCATCCATGATCCATGGATCAGCTTTGGTGGAGTAGGGAGATTTTTGGAGGTATTTTGTTACTTTCTTATCTTTTTTTTTTTTGAAGGTAGCAAAATACAGCAGAACAAGACAGAACAAACCCATGCGACCGCACTGAAATAAAACTACCACAGAACCTCAGAGCAGGTCACCAGGACATGAGCAATGGGCTCAATAGTACAGCCCATTTTGTTCACATTAGCTGTTCTTTCAATGAAATAGAGGAAAATGGAAGGAAATATCGAACTTTTAAAAACAGAATATTGAATAAATCAGTACCATTAATCAAAACTGAGCAAAACAGTGATAAAAATATTTGCCTTCAAAGAGATGGTAGAAGGAAATCCCCCTTACTTGCCATGCTGTATACATTCATCCTCCAAAACTTCAAACAGTGAGACTGCAAAGAAGTTCAATGATCCAGTAACTCAGACCGCCAGTGCCTAATTGCTAACGGGGCGGGG